>PVIH01025977.1:0-19616 GCA_004025045.1 Sigmodon hispidus | reverse complement strand
GGGTCTGTGGAGTGTGCTGGGGGTTCTGTGGAGTGTGCTGGGGGGGGTCTGTAAAGTGTGTTTTTTTCTTGTTTGAGCTCACACCCCACGACTGAGAAGGAAGTGAGTTTATAGGCTCTCAAAGCCATCTCAGCTTATTTTTGATTCCAGGGCAGGAGCCCACAGAACCCAGAGTAGGTCTGGTGTCATGTTGAACACCTTTAATCCCATTTCTTGGAGACCGGGAAGCAGGTGGAGTTGCAGACTAGTCTGTTTTTTACCAAGAATCCCAGTGTGACTAAGGAGGATGCATGTACACGAAGCCCTTAAATACTGGTGCAGACCACAGGCAAGAGCTGGTTGCTGTAATAATGCGAGCACGGGTGCGGGAAAGCCATCTCCTGGTTCACTCACAGCGCACAGAGAGGGTCACGGGCATCAGGTACGGCTCCTCTAAGCTCACATGCTCCACTTTGCACGTGACCTTGACGCCATCCGCTCGGCGGACTGGCACCAAGGAGTATCGGCTGATGACCGTGAAGGTGCCAGGCTGTGGTCCTGGCTCCTGAATATCTGTGGCCTCTCCACCCAGGGATGAAATCCAGGTGATGCGCGCAGCGGGGCGGCCCCCAATGGAGACACAGCGAGCTACGGGCACGGACTCCGGGCCAAGCGTCACCTCCTGGGCTTCAGCGTGATTCTCAGGCTGGGCTAGAGAGAGATCAAAGAAGGTGTGTGATTCATGACTTGGATTCACTCAATGAAGATCTGAGCAGTGGCTGTGGAGCATGGGATCGCAGAATCAGGCTCTGGTTCGGAGCTCAGCTCACCTGCCCTGTGCCCAGCACTGAGCAGGCCATTTTCTCTAATGTGAGAGTAACCTCAGCCCACAGGGCTGATCTATGGCTCAAAGAACATATCCAGTGCTCCAGTGCTTAGTGTCTGTCTGGCACAAATTATTCTAGCCTGTGTAATATAATATAATATAATATAATATAATATAATATAATATAACATAATATAATATAATATAATATATATGTAAGTGTGTATATTATATATATGTTTAATATACATATCACACATATAATATATATATATATATATATTGAGACTGGGTCTCACTGTGTGGATTTGGCAATCCTTGAACTCCCAGAGATCCACCTGCCTCTGACTGAGTGCTGAGATTACAAGTATGCACTACCAAGCCTGTAGGACATTTTATAATATCAGCTCCATCAGAAAGATGCACAGGCCAAGGCTGGTAGTGCAAACTTGTAATGGAACCACTGGGAAGGCTGAGGCAGGAGGATGATGAATTTGAGGCTGGCTTAAACTACATAGACTTTGAATCAATTATTTAAAAATGACTGGGGTATAGTGAGTGGTACAGGTCGGCACTGGGGAACTAGAGGCAGGAGGGTCAGCCTCAGCTACATTAGTTCCAGGCCAGCCTTGGCTACAATAGTCTTTGTCTCAAAAGCAAAACAATGATAACAAAAAAAAAAAAAAAACCAAAAAAACACTAAAATTAAATAAAATCAAAAGTAGAGACAGGGTGCAACAGCGTGGAAGAAAATCAAAATTCTCTGAGTCAAAAAGTCTAGCTTGAGCCAGGCCCAGCACTCAGGAGGCAGAGAGATCTCTGAGTTCAAGGCCATGAGCCAGACTTACACAAAGAAACCCTGTCTCGAACCAAAAAGATGGGAAAAAGAAAGACAGTCTAGAGACTGGGGTATGGCTCTGCGGCAGGGCTGTTATCTGGGAGTCTGAGGCTCTGGGTTCCATCCCCCAGTACTAGAAGGGAAAACACAGTGACCTGTTTCTTTCGCTGTGGCCACTCACCATTGCTCTGTGCTTCCAAAACGGGATAAAAACAACAGGGATTCCCCAGCTGCTCGTTACTTTCACCTTATCCTTCCGGAAAACACGAAAAACCTCCAAGGGAGAGAGAGAGAGAGAGCAAAGCACGCTCCTCTCAACTCTCTCCACCGGTATGGTCCCTGGAGCCAGAACTCATGGGTCTCCTGCTTCTCAGTGGTCCTGCCCACCTGAGCAGGTGTCCCGTGAGCTCCCCATCCTCCATCTCTCCTGTCCCATGTCCCCCTGGCCACCAAAGGGCATTGATCCGTCCATCAGCGACTACAGAGATGCTCCAGATCCTCCCAGTGGAAGAAGCTCCTGATGACTGTGGAGCCTAGCTATGGTGCACAGCCCTCGGTTGGGGGTCCTATACCCTTGAGACCTCATCCTCAGATGGAGGCTAACATCCTCAAGGAAACTCTCCTGACCTCCGTGGCGCCACACATCACCAGCCTTTCCACGGAGATAGAGACGGCTGTACCTACAGTGCCTGTGGCCTGATGGGTGTTACAGATTTGCCTGCACCCCCCCACACACACACTTTCTTCCTTTTTTTTGGTATCATTGATGGAATCTAGGAAAATAATAGCCATCGAGCCGACAACCCCGGATTCCCGCGTCTCCCCCCCCCTTCCCTTTCTTTCTGCCATTTGGCTTCACTGTGCAGCACAGCCTAGGTACATACATCCCAGGATCCTGTGCATGCCAAGCAAGCACTTGCTACTGAGCAGCAACTCCGGCTTGTCTTTTATTAATTTTTTTCCCCTCTGTGTTAAAGTAGGGTCTGGCTATGTAGCCCAGGCTAGCCTCAACCTCATAGTCCTGCTTCAGCCTTGAAGAACAGGCACGTGCCTCCACATCTGGCAAGAAGCATTTCTTCAAGTTATTGCTCACTCAGGAGCAGAGGTTTTATAAGGTGTGGGAAAGGGCTCAGCAGTGTGTGTGTGTGTGTGTGTGTGTTTCTTTTCTTATGTTGAGATGGGATTTCATGTAGCCCAGCTGGCCTCAACTCACTTTGTATACCCAAAGATGACCTCCAACTTTTGATTATCCTAATTCTACCTTCTAAGAGGTGGGAATGCAGGCACGTGCCATCATCCCAAATTTCTTGTGGCACTGAGGATTGTATCCAGGGTTTTGTGCATCACAGGAAAACACTATCATTTCCAGCTATGCTTTTTTTTTTTGTATGCCAGGCAGGTGCTGTTACAGAGAGCCACACCCCAGCCCCTCATTGGGGGATTCTATGCAGGGGTTCTACCACTGAGCCACACCCCAGCCCCTCACTGGGGGATTCTAGGCAGGGGCTCTACCACTGAGCCACACCCCAGCCCCTCCCTGGGGGATTCTAGGCAGGGGCTCTACCACTGAGTCACACCCCAGCCCCTCACTGGGGATTCTAGGCAAATAGTCGATGACAGAGCTTCATTCCTAGCAAGAACTTTTTTCCTCTTTTTGGTTTTTTAAGACAAGAGTTTCTCTGTTGTAGTCTCGGCTGTCCTGAAACTCACTTTGTAGACCAGTCTGGCCTCAAACACCAGTGACATTCTGTCTTGAGACACAAAACCAAACAAAAAATTAATTTTGAGAACAGGTCTCAAGTTGCCCAGGCTGGCCTTCAACTCACTCTGTAGCTTGTGTTGGCCCCAGAGCTTATGGGATGACAGACCTGCTGCTCCCTGAGAATGGGAAAGAGCTGGGCTTTGAGCTACCAAGCAGTTCTTTTGGTGTTCTTTGGAAGGCGAGGTTTCCAACTCTCTGGAGCCAGAAAGGGGAAATAACCTGGGGTAATATGCTGTCTGGAGGGTCGGATGGTATGGCTTGCAGGGATTTTCCAGTTTAAATGAGAAATCTCTGCCACCGTGCCAACTGTCTGTGTCAGTCACCAGGTGTTAAGGCCAGCAAGATGGGAGTCCTTAATTTTTATTTTTTATGTATAGGCGTTATGCTTGCACATCTACAGCATCCACAGAAGAGAGAAGAGGGTGGCGGATCCCCTGGAGTTATGGATTGTGAGCTGCCATGTGGGTGCTGGGAATCGAACCTGGGTCTTACGAAATAGGAACCAGCCCTCTTTTCCACTGAACCACCCTTTCAGCCCCATGGGTGTACATTCTGGTCCTTTCCACCAACACAGAAACCATAGTGCAAGCTTCCTAAAATTCCCAATTTTGCCTCTTCCATCTCCCTCACCGTCTCACCCTGTGTCAAAAGCAACCGTAAAATTCACTCCCTGCTTTCTGCCTCTCCAATCCCCCATAGGGCTCTTGTGGCACCCAGGAGGGCCGTTCACCAAGTTACAGCTCCACGCTTGCTCAGAACCTCCATGGCTCTTGTTCTGAGGACAGAAGCAGACTGGAGTGTCGTGACTCATTTACCTAAAGTCCCAGCCCTGAGAAACTGCACTGTGTTGAATCTGAGGCCAGCCTGGGCTACATATTGAGCCCTGACTCATGAGGGAAAAAATCCTGTTGCCTGTCATATCTTTGGTAGACAGTCAGCAGCTAGCACTCAGTAGATGCTTAATAGGTATTTGCCTTTGACATCCTAACTCAGGAGATGGAGACAGATGGATTTACATCTCAAGCTAGTCTGGGCTACTTCCTTAAAGAGAGCGCCGAATCCTAACCACTAGACCACCAGGGAGCGTCTACTTCCTTAAAGAAAAGGAAATTAGGGGCTGGAGAGATGGCTCAGCGGTTAAGAGCACCCTCTGCTCTTCCAGAGGACCCGGGTTCAATTCCCAGCACCCACATGGCAGCTAACAACTGTCTGTAGTTCCAGTTCCAGGCAAAACACCAAGGCAAATAAATAAAGTTGTTTTTTTTTTTTTTTTTAAAAAAAAAAGAAAGAAAGAAAAAAAAGAAAAGGAAAATAAAGAAAATGGGGGCTAAGTTGGTAGAGTGTATCTAGTACACACAGTGCGGGCTCTGTCCCCAGCACCAAATGACCTAGGTGTGATGGCCCAGTCCTCATTTCCAGTGCTCTGAGATACAGGCAGAGGAGCAAAATCTCCAGCTCATCCCCGGCCACATAGATGTTTGCGGCTGGAGCTGGCAAAATGGATCAAGAGGTAAAGGCAATTTTTGCCAAGCATGACACTTGACAATCTGAGTTGGATCCCCAGAACTCTCAAGATACAAGGAGAGAATTGATTCCCAAAAGTTATCTTCTGATCTCCAAACACTGTAGGGCACCGACACACACACACACACACACACACACACACACACACACACAGAGGCATGCACCTAATTATTTCATAAAATAAAAATTTGAGGCTAGCCTTAACTACATGAATTTCCATTTTCAATAAAGCAAAACCACAAACAAACAAACCTAAAAAACATTTGCAACATTAAGGTTGGTCACCCTGAAAGCTGAGCGAGCGAGCGAGCGAGCACCGCTTGTGTGCCAAGGGAAGGGTCCCCTCACTCACCTATGACTCTGAGCCAGGTCACCCCCCTGCGGGTGCCATTGGGAAAGGTAGCAAATTCACAGGTATAATTGCCTTCATCCTCCACCCTCAGGCTCCGGAAGGCCAGCGTGGCATCCCGCAGGTCCACGTTTGTGCCCTGTTTCTCGCTCACAAAGTATAGACGATCCTTAGTGAATTGAGTGTTGGGGAAGTCCACACCGAAGGATGGGTGGAAGGCGGCCACCACTGCAGCATCCAGGCGCTGCCAGGTCACCTGAGAGACACGCTCCGTCGTGGGTGGGAGCAGATGGCACGGTAACTCCACGGTGCCTCCCAGGCGGCCACAAACCTCTGGGAGCACTCGCACCCGTGCATCTTGGGCTCCTAGGGAGAAAGGAAGGAGGTCAGTCATGGGCTGGAGGGAACAAGCCAGGAGAGGCAGTGTCCAAGGCAGAGATGGTACAGAGGCTCAATATGTAGCCCAGGCTAGCCCGGAACTCAATGAGATATCCACCTCCCAAGTGCTAAGATGAAAATCATGGGCCATCACAGCTGACCCACCTTGTCTTTTTAGTTATTGTTTTTTTTTTTTTTTTTTTTTTTTTTTTTTTTTTTTTTTTTTTTTTTTTTTTTTTTATTTGTAGTTTATGTGATGGGTGCTTTGCCTGCATGAATGTCTGTGCACCATGTGCATGCAAGTGCCAGTGGAGGCCAGAAGGGGGCGTCCAAGTCCATGGAACTGGGGTTAGAAGTGGTTCTAAGCCTCTGTGTGGGTGCTGGGAATCAAACCCAGATCCTCCGGAAGAGCAGGCAGTGCCCTTAATAGTTGGACATCTTTTCAACTATCCATCTTATTTCAGACAGGGTTTCCGATTGGCCTGGAACTCACTGGTTCAGCGAGGCTTGTGATTCCCCTGTCTCAGCTCCCCAAGTGCTGAGGTTCCAGATGTTTGGGCTGCATCTTGCTTTTTACATGGGTGCTGAGGCCCAAACTCTCCTCATACTAACATAGGAAGCACTTTTCCATCCGTCTGTCACCCTGGCTCTGTTCTCTGCCTACTGCCAACACTGGAAAGTTGACAGAGGGCCTCACACATGCTCTGTGAGCGTTTTTACCTCCAGAGCTACACTGATTTCTCCCCGAATACAATGTAGTTTGGTTACAGTCGCCTCCATTACTTCTCATCCCCTGTGGTTCCTGAGTTTCTGGCTAACGAGTCTCCCTCAGACTTTCATGCGTTTTGTGTAGTGATCCATGGAGTCTAATTTTGGGTGCTGTGCCCGAGCGTGACTGTGAGGTCATTGATGGGAACATCGGCAACAAGCCTGAGTCTAGACCACTAAAATGATCCCCTTTCCTTCAGCAACCCTTAACTGTCAGTATTTCATGAGGTGGACAGGGTCTTACAACCCCTTCAATTTTCCCACTTTATTTATCTTGTTTTTTTTTTGAGACAGGGTTCTCTGTATATCATTGGCTGCCCTAGAACCTGCTCTGTAGACCAGGCTGGCTTTGAACTCACAGAGATCTGCCTGCCTCTCCCTCCAGAAATGCTGAGATTAAAGATGTGCATCATTATGCCTGGCTTTATTTTTACTCAAGAATTTTATAAAAATTATTTCTTGCTCTGGTGATGTACACCTTTAATCCCAGCACTTGGAAACCCTGCCTCAAAAATTTAAAATTATTTGATGTATATGAGTGTTTTGTCTACATGTATGTCTGTGCACGTGTGTGTGTCTGCTGCCAGTGGAAGCCAGAAAAAGGCATCAAATCCTCTAGAACTAGAGGTATGGGCAACTGTCAACTGCCATGTGGATGTTTAGACTTGAACTCAGGTCCTCTGGAAGAGCAGCTAGTACTCTTAGCCACCAAGCCAACACTTCAGCCCCGAATTGCTCACATTTAATTTGTTTATGTGTCTGTACCTGCATCTATGTATGGTATGTGTGTGCAGGTACCTACGGAGGCCAGCAGAGGGCAGCAGATCACTTGGACTCAGTTACAGGCAGTTGCACTAGGAACAGAACAGTTCCTCTGCACTAACTGCTGAGCCATCTCATCAGCAGCCATCTCCACTTTGAACAAATACAGAAACAAGAAAGCCTGTGTCTCAGCTTTGGGAGGAAGTACTCCACCATGACCCAGGGCACAATAATGTGTGGGTTGAAATCCAGGCTCTGTGCCTCAATTTCTCAGCTGTGTAAGGAGGACATAATGACAGTGTTGCACCCCCCAGGGGTGTTACAAGGACTAAGGAATGCTTGGAGTGCACTTTAGCGTCGGTCCACAGGAAACTTGAACTTGGTAAACAAACAAAGAGGCCGGATAATTACAAGTGGTCCTTGACAGTGCGCCCCGAGGTGAGAGACTTGACGGCACATGATCTGTCTCCGTGTGCTCACAACCATCCGTAGAGAGAGCTGGGCAGAGTTGCCCTCTTGTACAGTGCCAAGTGTGTACAGTCCCCACCTCCTCACACACAAGAACCCAGGAGAACTAAAGTGTGATAGCAAAACCTTTAACCCTAGCACACAGGCAGTGGAGGCAGATGGATCTTTGTGAGACTGAGGCCAGCCTAGGCTACACAGTGAGATCTAAGCCAGCCACGGAGACATAGCTAGACCTTGCCTCAAAAACATAAAATATAGGTTGGAGAGATAGCTCAGAGGTTAAGAGCATTGGTTGCTCTTCCAGAGGTCCTGAGTTCAATTCCCAGCAACCACATGGTGGCTCACAACCATCTGTAATGAGCTCTGGTACCCTCTTCTGGCATGCAGGCGTACATGCAAACAGAACACTGTATACATAATAAATAAATAAATCTTTAAAAAGTATATAAAAAAGTCAGGGGCTGGAGGGACGGCTCAGAGGTTAAGAGCACCTGTTGCTCTTGCAGAGGATCTGGGTTGGGTCTCAGCACCCACAGCTTGGCTCTCCACCACCCACAGGTCCAGCCCTTCCTCGGTCACTGCTCGCATATGGTGGACAGACACGCATGTAGGCAAAACACCAAAACACTTAATCTTTAAAAAAGAACCCAGGTGGCCCTGATGAGGGAATCTGGCAGAAAACAATACTGTGGACAGGCAGTGCCAGGGAGGGTGGACATGTAGCAACCAGTGACAGTTTAAAAAGTAACACTCTCTTCAAGATGCCTTTTAGTGTGTTCCAGACACCGCTTGAGGAGTTTGCCCCCTGGGCGTGGCCATGCCCCTGTTGCGGCCACGCCCCTGCCCACAGGCCCCGCCCACAGAGGGTGCTCCGGAGCACAGCTGTGCCTTGGCAAGCCCCTGGGTGTGTCTGCATGCTCAGCCTTTACTTTAAAAGGAAATAACAGTGGCAATGAGTCCTTTTTTCTCTGCTCTTTCCTCTTCTTCCTTCTTTCTCTCCCCTCCTCTTCTCCGCATATCCAAACCCCCTAAATAAAACTCTAAATGGCACCTGGCAGCGAATGTTTCATGTCTCTTCCCAGGCGCAAAATACTAACAATGTCTGACCACTCAAACCCAGACCATCTCGACCAAAAGGGCTTCATACTCTGTGGCAGATCAATGTGGCCTGGGAAGAGGGCAGCTCGGTAATAGAGCCCCTGCCTAGAAGCCCTAGTGATGAACTGGGGGTATAATTCAGTGGCAGAGCCCCTGCCTAAAATCCCCAGTGAGGGGCTGGGGGCATGGCCCAGTACAGCAACTGTATATTATATGGAATATATATATTATAATAATATATATATTATATAGTCCTATCACAAAGGGGTGTCAGGAGCAGAAGTACTCTTCTAAAGAATTGTATTATAGGGGACTGGAGAGATGGCTCAGAGGTTAAGAGCACCGTCTGCTCTTCCAGAGGACCTGGGTTCGATTCCCAGCACCCATATGGCAGCTCACAACTGTCTGTAGTTCCAGTTCCAGGCAAACACCAAGGCAAATAAATAAATAAAGTTTTTTTTTTTTTTTTTTTTTTTAAAAAAAAAAAAAGAATTGTATTATAGATAGAAGTGAGCTTTCCTGCTGGCAGCTGCTTCTGGGCGGGATGACCTTTTCAAGCCCCAGTTCTTCCATGTGTAAAATGGAGACATTTAAGCCACCCTGAAGGGTCCCCTGGGACAATTCCAGTAAAAGATCTGACACTCTCTGCAGGCCGGGTCACAGGGTCAGTGCTTGTCCCCACAAGCCACATCTGGCAGGCTTTGCATTTTGCTTTAGACCAGGCAGAGGTTTGCTTATTTGGACGGGGTCTCACTGTTTAGCTCCAGCTGGCCTTGATGCCTCACCTTCCTGAGAACTGGGAACAAACATCCCTGCAAATGTGCATTAGACAACGATGTGGAGCTGCACAGGAAGCACATTCAAGACAGCAAAATGCGGGGCTGGAGAGATGGCTCAGCGGTTAAGAGCACTGACTGTTTCTTCCAGAGGACCCGGGTTCAATTCCCAGCACCCACATGGTGGCTCACAACTATCTGTAGTTCCAGTTCCCAGTTCCAGGCAAACACCGAGGCAAATAAAAAATAAATAAAGTTAAAAAAAAAAATAAAGACAGCAAAATGGGCTTGAAAAGGTGTCAACAAGGGGCTGGCGCGATGGTTCAATAGGTAAAGGTGATTGCTGCCAAGACTGATGAACTGAGTGATCCTTAAAATTGTTTTCTGACCACCACAACTCATGTATTGTGTTCTCTCTCTCTCTTTCTCTCTCTCTCTCTCTCTCTCTCTCTCTCACACACACACACACACACACACACACATACACACATACAACAAATAAATGCTAAAAATTGGTGGACCAGGCTCAGTGGTCTTCAGCTGTAATTCCCGCATTGAGAGGTAGAGGCATAAGGATCACGAATTTAAGGCCAGCAAGTTCCCGGTTAACCTATCTTACACAGGGAGGCCCTTCCTCAGATCAATAATAAATGAAAAACATACAGATAGCAAAAATCTTACTGCCTCAAGACCTTCAGACTCAGCTTCTAATTCTAAATAAAAGGACAGGCTGTGCACAACATTAATGCTAGCACTCAGGAGGCAGAAGCAGGTGGATCTCTGGGGTTGAGGCCAGCCTGGTCTACAGAGTGAGTTCCAGGACAGCCAGGGCTACACAAAGAAACCTTGTCCCAGCAAACAAGCAGACAAGGCTGGAGAGATGGCTCAGCCATTAAGAGCACTAGCTTTTCTCCCAGAGGACCAGGTTTAATGCCCAGCACCCACATAGCAATTTATAATTGTCTGTGACTCCAATTCCAAGGGATCTGGCACCCTCACATAGACGTGCATGCAGACAGAAACACCAATGAACACAAAATTAAAACTAAAAATTAAAAAAACTCAAAAAGAAAAACAAAACAAAGAAAAGGAACAGATGTTCAGGCCCCTGTGGGATGCACAGAGCCTTTAAAATTATTATATTTATTTATTTATTTGTGGGCAGGGGTAGGTGTGCCATCACACAGGGGTGGGGGTTGATTCTCCCTTTCTACCTGTAGATCTCAGTGACAGAATTCAGGCTGGCCTCAAGCACCTTCATATGTGGGACCTTCTCTTAGATCCCTGTTCTATTTGTTTTTGAGCCGCGACACTCTGGCTACACAGTCCCAGGTGGTAAGGAAGTCAAGATCCTGGGTCAGCTGCTTCCACCAACACCCTCCCCCACCAGGAGCAGCCCATCTTTACGGCCCACCTAACACCTGGCTCAGGATGGAAACCTGATCCATTCTCTCCCACCTCCCTGGGCAAAAGCCATCAGGAAGCCTATCATTCATCTTCAATTAGGCTGTGCATGTGTGATGCCTCAGGGACCCCACTCCGGCTCAAGCCACTAGCACTTCCTGCTTGGGTCACCTCTTAGATATCTATTTACCTCCCGGGCAGCATCACCACACACAGCCAGAGAGTATGGTATCCGGCATCCCATCATGGTACCCAGCATCCCATCATGGTACCTGGCATCCCATCCCAGGACCCAGCAGCCATTTATGGTTCCCGGCAGCCCATCATGGTACCCAGAAGCCCAACATGGTACCTGGCAGCCCATCATGGTACCTGGTATCCCGTCATGGTACCTGGTATCCCATCCCGGTATCCAGCAGCCCATTATGGTACCCCGCATCCCATCACGGTGCCTGGCAACCCATCATGGTACCCAGCATTCCATATGCTCTGCTTGGAGCCTTTAGCAGCTCCCTTCTCAGTCCAACCCTGTGTGATCACACCCATCCCATCTCAGGGCTCCTCTCTGGTCCTCTCTCCTACCTCAGGGCCTGAACACTGGCAGTTTTCTCTCTCCAGCAGTCAGTATGGCTTCCTCCTTATCTTGCTCAGTGACATAAGCTCTGATCACCACACTGATAACAAAGATTCTTCTTCTTAACTTGTTCCTTCATCCCAACACGGCACCAACCGCCTATCTCCCCAGCAGACCCACAAGGGGAAGAGGTCTTTATTTCATTCACCCCTATATCCCAGAGCCTATAACAGTGCCTGGCATTCTGAAGGCACTGTGTAAATTTGCCAGATAAATGAATGATGATGGAGAGATTGAAATGGTGCTGGACTACCAGGCATGGAGGTGTACACACCTGTAACCCCAGCCCTGGAAAGGCTGATACAGTCAGAGTACAGTCTACACAGTGAACACCCGTCTTACAAATTGTATGAAGTCACACAAGCCCTGATTGAATTAGAATTTAGGAGCTTTTCTCTTGACCATGGGGAGCCATTGGGAGTGTACACAATGGCAAAGGAACAGGTCAAAATTTAGAAAGATCACTGACAGTTATGAAAAGGCTTCTGAGTCAGGGTAGGGGCTGTGTTGATGGAAAAAGATCTAGAAGGAAGATTTTCTCCTGACTGGGAATGGGAGCATGGGCACCAGACTGGGTGGAAGAAAGACCGCTGGGGGCTTAAAGACTACGGGGCGAGGGGGATGCAGGGATTCCGTGTGTCAGGTGGGGAGGCAGAGGATATAAAGTTACAAAGTCGGAGGACACTAAAAACACATCTCCTGGCTGGGAGGTGGTGGCACACACTTTAATCCCAGCACTTGGGAAGCAGAGGCAGGTGGATCTCTGTGAGTTCAAGGCCGGCCTGATCTACAGAGATTCCAGGACAGCCAGGGCTACACAGAGAAACCTTGTAACTAAAAAAATAGAGAGAGGGCTGGAGAGATGGCTCAGTGGTTAAGAGCACCTTCTGCTCTTCCAGAGGACCCGGGTTCGATTCCCAGCACCCACATGGCAGCTCACAACTGTCTGTAGTTCCAGTTCCAGGCAAACACCAAGGCAAATAAATAAATAAAGTTTAAAAAAAGAAAGAAAGAAAAAAATTTAAAAAAAAAAATAGAGAGAAACACTTCTCCTACAGGCAGCATGGCAGGTGGCGGTGGTGTGACCTTGCAAGGACACAGGCAACACCACGCCCCAGAGACAGTGGCCAGAAAATGGTCTGTGGGAACATTTGCTTTTCTCAGCAAAGCTGGCTGGTGACAGCTTTGTAGAGATGTCAGCTGGGTCCTCAAACACACTTCCTGTCCCTGAGGACTGGATGAGCAGCCTTCCTGTAAGCCAGAGTGGGAATGACCTCTGGCATAAGGAAAGCCTGGGGTGAGCAAAGAAATAAATAAGGGGGGGGCCCTCATAGCCTGAGTGGGGGCGAGCCTGGGGTCTGGAGCTCTGGGTCTGAAGGAAAAGGGCTGACTCCTACCCTTGAGGTCAGGAGGAGGAAGCTTGGAGAATCTGGAACCCCATCTTGGAGAAGAAAGTCTGGTCCCCCGACTTAAGAGTCCTGCCTGATGTCTGGCCCTCTCAAGTCTCTGCTGGCCCCTGCACACCTATAAAATGTCCTGTGTCCTACCCTCAACCATGGCAGGGTGGGGCAGGCCCTGGAGCAAACCCTTCAAGGCAAAGCTGCTTTGGGCTCTGGCATCAGCTGCTGCCTCAGCCACCTAGTTAATTAATTAATTACATTAATCATAGTTCCCACCCCCACAGTGGACATCCAGGAGCCTGTCCAAGGGGTGAGAATGTAACCATTGCTGCCAGGATACACCGCCTGGGTTGTGTCTGGATTTCTATGTGGGCTTTAGGTTTAATACTCGGGGTTACACAAGGTCCCCCTAGCCCCTTGGATGCATACTTCCTTTACTACAGGGGCTCAGGGGCTCATCTACCAGATGACTTCCCCTGTGGAAATGCAGACTTATCAGGGTGAAGCTCCTGAAGGTTGTTCCTGGCTGAGCCCTGGGACAGGTCACCCCCAAATCCTACCAAGACAGCAGACACCTTGGTGTATGTGCCAGTCCCAGGAGACTCTGGGTGGGTGTAGAGGTCCCTCTTCTAGGATCCATTCCTTCTTATTCCCCAAAGTACCAGACTCCTGCCTATTTATTTAAATAATAATATAGAGAGACTATCTATCCATCCATCCACCCATCTCCATCTATCTATCTAGATTGAGATAGAGAGAGCATGTGTCTTAATATATAGCCCTGGCTACTCTGGAATTCTCTAATTCGACTAGGTTGCTTTTGAACTCAGAACTCAAAGAAACCCACCTGCCTCTGCCTCCTGAGTGCTAGGATTAAAGGCATCCGACATACACGAAATAACTTTTTTCTTTTTGACTTGCAGTACAGGCTGGCCTGAATTAAATTATGTAGCCAGACATAACCTTGACCTTTTGATGTTCTGGTCTCTGCCGTCCGTTTTCAGGATTACAGGTGCACACTACCACTGGTGACTCATTCATTCGGTGCTAGGGATCAAATCCTAGGTCCGAGATGCTAGACAAGTACTCTACCGCCTGGGCCATACCCCCAGCTTGTTTCCTTCCCTCTTTTTTTCTGAGAGAAGATCTCAGGTAACCGTGGCTGGCCTCCATGGCACTACGTAGCCATGTAGTCTTGAATTCACGTTTGGATTACAGCCACCATGTCTGCTTTAGGAGGTGCTGAGGAGGAAACTCAGGGCTCCAGGCATGCTAAGTGCGTACTCTACCCACTGAGTCATTTTTCTTTTTTCTTCTTCTTTCTCAGCTCTATAGCCGAGGCTAGCCCTGGGGGTGTGTGTGTCAAGATTCTGCTGCTTCTCCCCCCAACCTCCTCCAGGGCTAGCACTAAGATTACAGTCCCGCTTCCACCACTCCGTTTTTCGTGAGACAAAGTCTTTCGATGTTGCTCATCCTGGCCTTGAACTCCCTGAAATCCTCCTGCCTCAGTCTTAGCGCTGGAGTCACAGTATATGGTCATCACTCCTATCTTAAGGTTTCCGTGACCCTGGAGTCTCTGCATCCCTGTATGTCCAGTACCCGTACCTCTCCACATCTCCTGACACACTTTCTCACTGCCTGGGCCACATCTCTGGGTCCCTCTCCTCCCCCTCCGGTTCTCAGCATTGCTGGGACATTAAAAATGTAACAGCATCCCAGGCGGGGGCAGGGGAGCTGGCCCTTGTGCAAGACTCCCTGTCCCTCCCGTGACTGTGACTCCCGTGGCCTCAGCACACCGGCTGTCCTTGAGACTGGCCTATACTCTGACCTCTCTGGATCACGGGATCTCCACAGCTCTTTGGCTGGGGTCTTTTTGGTTTTTCTCTCCTGTCCCCAAACCTCTCTGCCCTTCCAGTGTCCCCGCCTACACCCCTGCCCCTCTCGCGCAGATCTCTCCATTCTTTGCACATGACTCCATCCTTAGATCCGACTCTCCATCTCCTCCCTCTCTTGGCTCCTGTTCCTATCCCTGTCCCTCCATCTCTCTTCCGCTCAGTCCTCCTTCCTTAACAAGAAGAGACAGGCAGGCTTGCAGTCCCCTCTCCTCCCCTCCCCCAGCGCCGTGCGGGGCTGCCTGGCAGACATGGATGAGCAGAGAGATGGTGCGGACTCAGGCAGGAGGTCTAGGTGGGGAAAGCCTCATTCCCTGGGGGAGAGGGGGGGATCTAGAGCCAGGGGATAGAGGTGGAGGAACAGAACGGAGAAACGAAGAGGGCAAGAAGAAGAAGGGAAAGGATTACAAGTGAAAAGCGGAGTGACTGAAGGGCAGATCAAAAATGAGTCGGAAGTGGAGGTAGGAACAGGATGCGCTGGGAAGCGCCATGGTCCCCTCCGAGGCTTTCTCTAGGTATGCCCAGCCATCTAGGAATCCTCCTGGCAGTCCGGCAGAGAACAGGTCCAGGAAACAGGAACCACTTTGAGGAACCTGTCCAGCAAGGCCACTTTATTGCTGCCTTTCAAAGGCCTCCAAGGACCAGAGCGAACCTTGGGAAACCATTTGTATTTTCTGTTTCCTGCTGTGCAAGCTGGGGTTCTGTGGCACATTCTGGGGGCTCACATTTAAATCAACTCTTGGCTTCGATGGGATGACGGTTCGGTTTTGAGAATTCACCCAGAGTGGCAGGTTCTGATCTCATCTGTCCCTGAGTCAGAGGCAGGGAGCTTGGAGGTCAAGGCTGATCTCGAAGGAGGAGGAGGTATCGGAAAGGGAAATGAGGCCAAAGGAGTGATAGGCATTCTCCCGAAGAGTCCTCTGATCCCCGCTTTCCGAGGAACCCCCCCCAGAAACTCCTCCATCCAATCCACAGTTTGCAGTTAGGTAGGAAGAGCCAGCCGGGTCACCTGCTAGGGGCGGGGCTAGGTCAGCACACCTGTTCCTCCACCCCACCCCCAGCCTCCTCCGCCTCCAGGACTTGGGGGTGGGAAGGGGCTAGAGCCTTAGGAGACTCCTCCCATTTACCTCTTAAAGTGCTTCGAGGACAAAGGCGTGACCAGAGGACAGATAACGTCCCGAAACCGGGAGTCGGGACTCCGGAGCGCTCCAGCCCCGCCCCGCCCCTCCCAAACTAGGAGAAAGCGATACTGGGAAACTTCCCCAGGGACGTCGCCACTAGGCGCTCACAGGGAAAGGGGAGAAGGAAGAGCTCCAAACCTCCGCCACCCCCCCACTCCACCTGCGATACAGCCCACAGAGTCCCCAGTTCTGGGCAGAACCTTTTAGCCTTTGATTATATTTGGGGGCCAAAGGTCAGAGTCCCCTGATCATTAAATTCCATTGCTTGAAGTTAAATCAGAAGCTGCTAAAATAGTGTCTCTGGCCCCCAACTGTCCCTGGACCCCTAGCGAACAGTGCTCTTTGCCCGCAGTTAAACCCAAGTTTGAAACCCCCCACTTTTCTCCCCAATTCTACCTAGACCCGGGTTAAGATCGCCTTCTGAGATCCTGGAGGCAGAACCCCCTGGGCTCTTAATTTTTCCAGAAAGGGGTGGTCAGTGCCTGTGAAACTCCCTGAGGCCTCAGGTTTGCACTCAAGACTCACACCCTCCCCTCCTCCCCCAGAGTACCCCCAACCCTCACCATTGGCTTGCCGGGGGCCCCCAAAGACCCGAGCTCCCCATCCTTGGTCTAGAGAACCTCGACCGTAGGTTCTCTCCGGGCCTTAGACGCCCAACCCATCCAGAAGAAAAAGGAGAGGGGGAGGCGGGTGTCGTCCCTCCACACCATCACGACCCTCCAGCTAAGTGTAGGGGGGGACATTCTTCACATTCCTGAGGGGGGGTAGCAGAGACGAAAATCCAGATTCCGGATAAGTGATCGGCGCAGGATGGGGAGGATTTAACCCCTTCCAACCCAAAGGAGGTGGAGGAGGGACAGAGAAACCGTGTTCGAATGGGCACTTGTGATTAAGAAGGGGTTACAGAGAGGGAAGATAGGACAGTCGGAGGTGGACTAGGGTGTGTTAGGGGGATCTCTGGGTCAGTAGGGCCCAGCCTGGAAGTGGGCACGAGGGAAGGGGCCTCGGGGAGCTGGGAGTGAGCTGGGGGTACGATGCCCCGGCTCCCTCCACTCCTAAGGGCAGAGGAAGGCATCCGCGCGTTTTCACCTGTTTCCTGGAGCAGGAGCAGAAGCAGCGGCAACAACGACAGCGTCGGTGACAATCTGGACGGCGGGATGACTGCGGCCCGGGCCATGGGGGGCCCGGGGAGGGACTGGGCCCGGGCAGGGGGTGCCTAGGGACCACTCTGCGTTCACCGATCGGCTGGGAGGGCGGCCAGGGGCCTGAAGTGTCCGGCTCCAGGCCGGCTCCTGCCGCTCACCGCTCCCCGGATCAGTTCTTTCGGCCCAGCTTTCTCCGCCAGGCTCTCAGGATCCGCGCCCCCCGGCCCCTCGCTTAGCTCCAGCGGGCCGGGCTCGTGACGTCACAGGCCCCGCCCCTCTTCCCCAAGCCGACCCTGGGATTCAGGCCACGCCCACACCCGGAGCCGTGACCCCGCCCCTCCCGACTCCCACACCTGTCCGGCCCGACGATTCTGTCTCCGCCCTCTCCTGAGATTAAGCACCACCCCTTTAGCAATGTGACCACGCCCACATGCAGCAAACCACACCCACCAAGCCCTGGCCAAAGCTCACGGCGCCCCCTACTGGTCGTTCAACTCTCGAGATGCGGTCACACCCCCTTTTTAAACTTCCGGTCGGCTGCCACTAGCAGAAGCCGAGCCTCCTCGTCCAGACCACGCCCCACTGCCCTCTGGTTAGCCTGGGTATGTGGGCTCTCATAGGGCCTCTCTTCCTAAGGCACACCCCTCTCCGCCAGCTCTTCTAGTCCTGCTGCTGTCGTGGGTCGAGGTCACTTCTCAGTGGACTTAGTCCTTCTGATTGATCTCTGCCCTGGGTGCTTGTGTCGCCGCATCATTTCTTTCTAGATGTCTCTTCTGCGTCTCTGCTGCTGGCATTTCTTTGTCTATCTGTGAGCCTGTGTCACTTCGTCTCCATTGCGTTCTTTTGACTGCGTGAGTCTGTTTGTCCACATCTCTCTATGCGTCCCTGTCGTTTTCTGTTTCCTCTCTCATAGATTTCTGTGTCACTCTTAACCTCTCTTGTCCCTACATCTATCTGGTCTCTCCATCCCTCCTACCCATTATTTCTTTTAGATCACAGCCTCCCGCTAGGGGGCAGCACAGACCAGCCCGGCAGGTCGAGCTCCGCTGGGTGGGGCTGGACCAGTCAGTGGGGCCTCTGGCCCCATCGGTCGCTCCCGGTGTCCTTGTCCTACTTTTTCTATCACCAGCGTCCTCTGATCTTAGTGGCTGCTTTTGACTTGGTCCCTTTGTCTCTTCCTAGACGCTCCTCCCTCCCCCCACCTGCCTCTTCACATTCCCAGGGCCGCTGAGCCGAGCTGATGAGAAAGTCCATTTGTTGGAACGAGGGAGGGAGAACAGGAGGCAAAGGAAGGGGGATTGAGCTGTGGGATTGCCAGACACCCAAATCCTCCCGAGAGGCCAGGCACTTGAAGGTTTCTTTTAAGAGAGCCACCGGAGCTGGGATTGGGTCGCTTCCCCTGCCTGCCACATAACTGGATTTTCTCTCCCAAGTGGCACAGCCCAAAGGATGAAGACTGGTTCTGACCTGCTTGTTAAGGATACTATTTGTTTGCTTGCTTATTTTTATTTTGTGTGTTTGCAGTCCATGCCTGTTTCTGAAGGTCAGAGGATAACTTGCTTTGAGTTGATTATTCCACCAAGAAGGTACCAGAACCCCAACTCTGATGGTCAGGCTTGGTGGTAAATTCCTTTACCTGCTAAGACATTCTGCCCACCTTGGTTTTGTTTTTATGAGACAGAGACCCATGTTGTCCTGGCTGGCTTCCAGCTAGCTCTGGAGCTGAGGATTGGGATCACAGATGTGTAGGCTGCTACTCCTGGTTATGTGGAGTGTTGAAGATTGAACCGTGAGCTGAGCCAACTAGTACTCTCCAATCTGGGCTACCACCATATATCCCTTTGACCATACTATTAATAAAGGCTGTTAACTTTTTCTGTCTACCAGGCACTCAATTAAGCCTGCTGCAAATAATGCCACCATCAAAACCTGGGGGATATAGGGAAACCGAGTCATAGCAAGGGTCCCAAAGTCAAGTTCATAATGAACATGATACCAAATCCCTTTGTCTTTGCTCATTGCTCACAAGAATCTCAGGAAGAGGTCCGGCAGGGTCCCAAACATCTTTTATCCCAGCACTCAGGAGGCAGGCTGGAGGGCTTCTTTGGGTTTGAGGCCAGCCTGGTCTACAAAGCCAGTTCCAAAGAGCCAGGGCCACACAGGAAAACCCTGTCTTTGAAGCAAAACAAGAATTTCAATAAGGGGACACTACTGTAATGAACTCCATGGTAAAGGTAAACTGAGGCACAAGACCTTTCCAAACTACCAGCTAAGAAGTAGCAGAATGAAGTGCGAACCTGGACTGTTGGTATTTTTAGTAAAGATGGAACATGACCTCCAGACACCATCTCTGACTTGGAACAAATGCCACATGAGGTCAGGTGTAGGAATAAATGTGGTCTAGATCTCAGTGACTTTTTTTTTTTTTTTTT
>PVIH01025976.1:0-19625 GCA_004025045.1 Sigmodon hispidus | reverse complement strand
TGAAAGGCAGTCCCCTCAAGAATGAAGGCACAATTGGAAGCTTAAGTTCCCCCTTTAAATCTGTACTGAGATGGTCCATAAGAAACTAGTAACAATGGTCCCAGTGCCAAAATGGTTACAGCAGTCCATGATGCTGAACTTAATGAATTGTTGATTTTTAAAGTGAGGATAGCCATTGGAGACTGAGAGATGGGGAAAATGTCCTCTGCGTCACTAACAGTGGTACTGAAATGATAGGGGTTAATGTGTTATAGTTAGGGGAAGCACTTGCTTAAATTAATCTCTATTAATAGTTTATGACAGAGTAACTTTAAAATCTGAAGTTTGAGGAATCCTCAAGTAAGTGGCTGAACTTTATACAGCAGTGTATTTTATTTTGCCTCTTCAGGATGACTAATTTCTGGAATTCTGAAAGCAAAGGGCTAGCTTTGCCTGATAATTGCCTACAGCGTCCTGATGGTGATTTATCACAGAAAATGTTTCCTGATGTACAATGAAGTTGAAAATGGCTGCATGAGTTCACTTTGTGTTTTCTGTTTTCTAGGGCTGATAGCTTTAATACAACACTTACATTGCCACACTACCTTGATTCTATATTTGTTCCTTGTTAATTTAAGAATGGCTAGAAATCATATTTGAATATGGGTATGCAAAGGGAAAATATGCCCATCATTACTTATCCTGATTTAGAAATAGTGTTATTTTTTTATAATTCTATTAAAAGCTTCTACCCTAGAAATAAATTTGCCTATCTGGAAATTTGTCATGTAAGGATACATGTTATTCAGCATGGGTAGAAACTGTGTTGGGAGTAGGTTAGGGAACTTAACACATGTGCTAGACTTTGAGCAACATACCAAATACTATACCTATTCCCCCAAAACCTCCTTATTTTAAATAAATAAAAAATTATACAATGAACAAAAAAAAGAAAGAAAGATAAGAATGGACTTCATAAAGTTGTCCTCTGACATTCACATATGTATTGTCGTGCATACATACACACACACACACACACACACACACACACTAAACTTTTTAAGTGTCATGACTAAGATAGTCAAGACACTGGTCAGATGAAAGAAGAGCTCTTAATATTGTAGCCTTAGCTCAGAGTAGAGAGTGTAAAGATGACAGAGAAAAGCAATGCAGAGTCAAACACAGAAGACTCCACATGAATATGACAGTCTAAACTTCCAATAATTTCAGTATGTTATAAACTCTATAGTTATAAACATTTGGTATTTTCCCACTCTTTATTATGTGCTTGGTGTTACAATATTTGGATTAAATAAGGGATTACATTACTAATATGGCTTTATTGCTCATGATGTATTTTCTCAATAGTGTGTATTTATAGAATATGGATTTAAAGAATGTATTTTCTCATTTTCACAGGTATGTGGGTATGCTTTATCATAAGCATGGGTTTTTTGCATATTATAATAAAGATAATATTACTTCTTAATTAAAATAAATTATTGATACATAAAAATAATTTTACTATAAGTGCTGGATGACTAACAAGAAAAACGTTTATTTATGATGTCACCTCCCTCACTTAAAAATGAAAGAACTTTATTAATTTGCTAAATGGTTTTATTATTTCAATTACAATCTCTGTTCTCATATGTATCATACTAAATGTTGCTAGTGAATCACAGATAATTTTTATATATTGTTAAAGAAGAACAGATCTTAAAATGTACATATTTATTTAGCTTATCAGAGAGCAATATGGATGTGTGGAGAAAAGAGTAAGTCTCTCCCTCAATAAAACACTCCCAGTAATTGAATTGCAATTTTAGAACTGAAGTGAGTGGCTTCAGGTACTGTTTTGATTTAAACTAATCTCAGAGATCTAAATCTTCCTGGTTAAATAAAGCAGGCTGATACATATAGAAAAGGTTTCACAATTATATTATAAATGCAATTGTAGAGGGATATGCTACAGAGGAACTAAACTATGATCTACTAAGCAATGCTACCATCTTATGGCCAAGAATGGAAAGCCTAACAAAAGGAAATTGAGAGTAGGCCAGATGGAAGGCCTATTTCCACTCTTTTGTGACTTCCATGAATCCATAGAATTCTCTCTACCAGGGACTCCCAGCCACTTCCATAAATTAGTGCATCTCAACCCTTGTCAAAGAAGCTTTTTCTTGCAGTAATTAACACAGAAACCCATAACAGAACAATGTGAAGAGTTATGAGTTCCTTGGCAGCACTCATTGCTAAATGGAATTTCTTTCTCAGACTTTGCTCCTCATGGATTAGAAATAGCAAGAAGGGAAAAGATCATAAGAGCCAGAGGTGTTAACCACAAATAAATGACATTTTTAGGACAAAAGAGAGCTAAAACACAAATGAACTAACAGAGACTGTGACAGTATACTCAAGACCTACATAGGTACAAGATAGACAAACTCTCAGTCATGAAAGGGAGCAATTGACAAAAAGTTCTACTGCTAACCAAAAATCTCTTTACAATGATACCTGGATACCAGCTTAGAAAAGAAAGAAAGTAAGTTTCCTCTCTAATGGAGTATTACTGAGTATGTTAATCATGTTTCTGGGCAGGTCCCACTACAAGGAGTAGTTGGTCAACAAAAGCTGGTGTGTGTGTGTGTGTGTGTGTGTGTGTGTGTGTGTGTGTGTGAGAGAGAGAGAGAGAGAGAGAGAGAGAGAGAGAGAGAGAGAGAGAGAGAGAATGTGAGAGAGATTGTTTTATTTCATTTTGATAATTGATAATTTTCTGGCAGATTGAATTTTTGATTGTTTTGATTTGGAGATTTTTGAGACCCACACATGCAGGGAGGGTACATAAAATTGGGTGTGTATGGAGATGGGAAGGATATTGGAGGGTTGGATAAGGACAAGAATACTATCAAAACAAAATGTATTAAAAACTAAGTAATTATGTGTTACACTGAAATTGAGAATGGGCCTCAGCTATTTTATGACATGTGTTCATTCAGAATGCTATGACTAAGTACCTAACTACAAGGTACATGCGCTAGATTCCTGACTACTTATTCTCCCTTATAGAAGAAATATTAGCATCTCTGAAATCCACTGTTACTATTTCTCTCCCATCATAGTCACTACCTCTCACATGAATATCACCCAGAATCTACTAGGAAGGAATCAAAACAAGCAATCCTTAAACTCTCATATCTGGAAAGTTTCTCACCTGGAATACCTAGGTATGAAATATAATTTCTGAATTCTAGGACACTGATCAATGAATGAAAGTAGAATCTTTTTAAGAACACAATTTTACACAAAAACTTGCTAGAAATTAGGAGAACTAAGATAGCTTTTATGATGAAGTATGCAATGGTCTGAATCTCCAACTCTTTCTTGTCCCCTCAGCCCTCTACTTAGACATTTCAGGTTGCAAGAAAGATGTTAAGACTAAGATTTCTTCAGGTTATAGAGGAAACGTTAATTTGAGTTTTCATAATGCAGAAGGTTTGGAAATAAAGCACTTTTTACATTTTCCTATCTATAGTCTTCTTTCCCTTCTATCCATCTTTATTAAAAATGCTTTCTTAGGGTATACTAAATAAACTAAATAATTTTTGTATTGGTTACATTTTAAAAATTCGTGTTATACACATCTAGAAAACATCTCAGAAGAGCAACAAGAACACATAATTACAACAGTGAAAAATGTCCAAACAGAGACACTCAGGACACTCCAGCTTTCCAAAGGAGATAGAAGTAAAGAGACATGTATATACCTTCAAGTGACCACAAGGAAGCGCCAGATTCCAACAGTATAAAAGTGGAAACCCATTGAAATCCAAAGGCCTAACACAGCATGAGAATTTTTTTAAAAAATCTCTGCTGTTCTCTAGCTGGTGAAAAGATGGTCCCTTTGTGTAGGGAAAGGTGACATCCTGGCAAGTTGCCAGTTCAGATGCTGCCACCTTGACAGCTTACAATCTAAATGGGCAAGAGATTTAAGATCCGCAAATTCATACTATCTCACAGTAAATTTTTAAGGGTCCTATAGTAGAAAAACATCTTTAAAAATGAACTACTTTTCTTAAAGTTAGAGTGCCCTAGGGGTCAGAAGCCCCTGTGTACTACAGTCTCTGACACCTCACATTCATTCTTTTGCACTGCCTCAGTAGCATGTTGCTGTCTCACCAGACAAACATCACTTGGTGGACTGACACATATTCTCAATGAGTTTGGGGAGCACAGAAGAGAGAAACTAATACCACTATGCAGCTAAGTGGATGCAGTATTAAACTAACTCTTAGTGACTTGCAGTTATACCTATACATTAATGTATCTCTCAACCCACATCAGAGAAGCTTCTCTTTGTAGTAGTTGTGATTAGCACAGAATTATTGTCATTAGCACAAGAATTAGGCAAGATGCACAGAAGAAGAGACCATGGAGCACTCAGGCCTAAATGGGATATCTATATCACATTCCCTATTTCCAAGGCTCAGAGATCCTTGTGGAAGAGAAAGCAAAAACGATGTGAGGGCCTCAGATAGTAGTTGAGTACAAGGGAACAATGGTCTCTGGATACAACAGGGCAACTGCACATATGAATTCACATGTGTGAAAGCCTCATTTAATCTCCAATCAGACAAAATCCTAGCATGGAGAGGGGAGGTGGACACAAAGTCTCATCCCTATTACAGAAGCTTTTGGCATTTGCTAGCTGCTGAGAGAGAGTCAGATTTCTGTAAGAATGTAGACCCTGGTCAGTTGATTATGCTCCAGTGGAAGGGCATACATTAAAGAATTGTAGAGAGCACAAACTGGACTTTATGGATAAAGAAGAAAAGAGAGGACACAAAGTCATGTGAGGAGGAAAGATTGGTAAATCTGAGAGTAGTTGAGAGAAGGGTGAATTTGATTAAAAGAAATTGCACAAAGTATTCAAAGAACTAAGATGAAAATGAAAGAAAGAAACTAATGGCAGTTACCACTCCAGCTCATTCCAGTGATCACTTGAGCTGAAAGGA
The DNA here is from genome assembly GCA_004025045.1 of Sigmodon hispidus. Lineage (NCBI taxonomy): Eukaryota > Metazoa > Chordata > Mammalia > Rodentia > Cricetidae > Sigmodon > Sigmodon hispidus. The sequence continues at coordinate 14,631 of PVIH01025976.1, read as the reverse complement.
ATTCCAACCAGCTTCAGCTGCTTGAGATTTACTCCTGCTAGATTCCAGGCAGGACAAGTGAAGGGGAGTGGTCAATGCCCTGTCCCAAGGGTTCACAATTTAAAATGCCCAGAAAAAAAATATTTTGTTGTTAGAGCAATAATACAATATGCTCTTACTTTTTCCTCAACTGAGAAGAGTTATAGTTTTTCTTTTCCTCTTTTTTTTTTCTGTTTGACGTGTTTGGATTGTTTTTGTTTGTCATATGAGGTGCTGGAGATCCAGAATAGGGCTTCAGATTTGGTGAGTCCATGCTCTGGCATTAAGCTATACTCCCCTCCCAGGTGAGAGTCATTTAGTTCAGCTTTAACCAACACCCACCCCAACTCAAATGTAGCAGGTACTTCCAACTTAAACAGTCCTAAGAGATAAACCTTCAGCTGGACAATGGCTCTGGTTATATCAGCTGCTGATTGAGATGACCTGAGATGCTGCTTCCAGGCAGACACACACACACATACACACACACACACACACACACACACACACACATATACACCATCTACAGAGTGGAATAATACAGCTGTTGACACACTTATAGGAGCCCTCTCTATCAGTTACATCTACACCACTCTCCAGGCTTGCTAACAAAAGTGACTGTGATTGCTATAGAGAAGAGGCTGTAACTCTTGACCCTACATCTCTCCATACAATACCTGGACCCACAGCAGTACCAGATCAAAGACCAAACACTTCATATCATTGCTGAAGACTAGAAAACCTAATAAAAGAAATTCTTCCAAGTAACAGGGCTATTAAAAACAGTACCTTTGAAAGGCCTTATACTCTAGCAGGGCTACCAGTTTCATGGTAGGAGTGACCATAGAGGAAATATCTTGAATATGCACTATGCCTTTCTGAACTGATAAAGTGTCTCAAATCCTGAAAAACTTGAGGAGGCAATAGATCTCTCCTATTCTACCGTATAAAATGTGCCCAAACTCAATAACCAGTGCCAGAAATGCTGAAACATTTCCACACCCCCAATAATCATCACCGATACAGCAATCCAAATCAGACCAAATCAAACTGAATTAAGAAAAAGTCCAAGTTTAATGGGTAAAGTGCTCCCAGATGATATTCCACACCCCAGAGAGGAGACGGTGAAAACAGACAAATAAACAACAATAAAAAACATGTGTTTGCTTTCTGGAAGGCAGTTTAAGGACCCTGTGTGAATGGTCTTGAGCATCTTTGGGGAGGAGCCATGTTTTGTGGGCTTTCTGAGATGCGATGGGGGAGGGGCTTTAGGGAGGCGCTTCCACCAAAACATTCCAGACTCTGGACATATATGTTTGGGGGGGGGGCTGAGGTAGAGTTTTCATTAGAACATCCCAGATTCTGGGTTTATGGATGCCAGTTTATGTCTAGCTGCTTCCTTCAGGCTTGGGTGATTTGGGGTAGGGGGTCAAGAGTTGGTGGGCTCACACTCAGTAGGAGATGTGAGTGGAGGAGCATCTGGTTAACTATCGTCCAAGGAGATCTCAGGCATCTTTTTCTTGAGGAATCAGAGAAGGCAAGTTGCTAGAAAAAATATATTATTAACACCTGCCCTAGCTATACTGACAAAGATAAATGTGCAAGGCAGAAGAACAGATAAGCCCCTTTATTGGTACATCTTGGAAAACCCCAGGATGGAAGGCAGCTGGTGGACAGACCATGTATCTCGAATAGATGCCTGCTTGAGTCTAGAGAGATAGTATCAGCATGAATGTCCCAGGACATTAGCAACTGAAGGGGTGGTAAGGATCTTCATGCAGGGTCCTGTCCATTGAGGATCCAGAGATTTAGGAACTGTTTGAGGAGTACGCTCTCCCCTGGACAGAGTGAGACAGGTAGACTCAGGGGAAGTTGGGTTCATTGGTGTTGGGGCAAGGAGATAGCTGTCAGCATGTGAATGGAGAAGGAACCACAGAAAGCAGAGGTAGGGGGAGGTACCCATTCAGTGGAGGAGTTTGGTCTAGGAGTGGTGATTGAGGAGTAAGGGCCTTCCCTAAAGGAACTTAGGCCTATAGGAGGGCATGGGATGGCCCAAAGATATTTAAGGGCCATGGGGGGAAGAGGGATCCAAGAAAGCCTGAGTTCAATGGAGAGCTTGGTGAATTATTATTTGATGAGCCTGCTGTCCTTTTCAACCTTTCCTGAGGATTGTGGGTGATAGGGAATGTGGAGCTTCCAGAAGATGTTAAGAGCTTCCAACATGGACTCTATGACCCTGAAAGTTATTGCTGGCCTGTTGTTAGTTTGTATGGTCTGTGGCAGGCCAAATCTAAGGATGATGTGGCCCAGGAGTACTTGGGCCACCATATCTGCTGTTTCTTTGGAGGTGAGGAATGCTTCAATCCATTCTGTAAAGGCATCAATCAGAGTTAGGAAGTGACAGAGTTTTTTATGTGTGGGCATGTGAGTGAAATCAATCTGCCAGCCCTCCCTTGGTTGTTGTCCTCAAAGCTGGTACAGAGGATGACATCTATAGGACCCCCTGTGGTCTGGCCCTAGAATGTATCTGGCAAGAGGAGTGAACCTAGGAAATATGAGCTCAGAGATGGGTGGGATCAACAAAGGGCCCTATGAAATGGAACAAGGCCTTGGGGCCTATGTGTAAGGACTAGTGGATATCTAAAATGATAGACAATGCCTGGTCCTGAGGAAGGATGAGATAATTATTTAAATAAAACTGAGAATGTCAAAACCAAATATGGTCTGTTGATCCAGAGGAGCTGGAGACCAGTCCCCTGGCCACTGAATCAGCCTTGGCATTGCCTAAGGCCATGTACCCTGCAGTAAATTATGTCTACTTCTGCAGGGAGCTGACGGGCCTCCAAGAGCTTGGCTATAAGGGATCTGTTAACTATGGGAATGCCCCTGGTAGGGAGAAAGCCCCTTTCCCTCCAAAGGACAGAATGGATATGGATTATTAAAAGGGCATATTTAGAGTCAATATAGATGTTAACCTGTTGACCCTTAGCTATCTGGAATGTTCTAGTCAAGAAGACTAATTCAACCTTTTGTGAAGAGGTTCCTGTTGGCAGGCAGGTCACTTCAACTGTTTCAGTGTGACTACTGCATGTGCCACCTGGTGGATTCCTGATCTGTCTATAAGAGAATTTCCATCAAGAAACAGGGTGGAGTTAGGAGCTTATGAGCAGTTGGTGTAGGAAACAAGGCTAGGTGAACATAAGGCCTCAACAGCCCCTGAGCAGGATTAACAGGAGATATGGTGGGTGTAAGAAGGAGGGTTGCAGGGTTTAGGGTAGGGATGGAAGCCAAGGTAATTTGAGGGTTTTCTAGAAACAGTAAATGAAAGACTTGGATTCTTAGTGGTGGCCCAAGGAGGGAGAGAGAAGAGTGACTTATTAGTGCTGGTGGATGGAGTATACCATAGTTGGCTGGAACAGGATGATCTTGAGAGTCTGCTGCCTGAGCTCAACTGCTTCTGCTAGGTTCTCAAGCATGGCTGCCATCCACAGAGGGTGGGGTCCAGTTGTTTAGACAAGGATGTAATGGTCTGGTTCAAAGGCCCAATTGGTTGGACTAGAACCCCCATGATCACTCTCAACCTTTCATCTGTATAAAGGTGACAAGGTCAAGAGGGGTCTGAAATTGCAAGGACAGAGGCCGCTAGAAGGACACCGCACAGTAAAGGGAAGTAGCAGAGGACAGTGGACTGGTGGACAAGTGGATGAGGTACCCTTAGGAGTCTCTCTGGCTGCTTAGTATAGGGACTTGGCTGTAAAGGCAAAGTTAGAGACCTAATGATGGAAGAATTCCATTAGGCCCAGAAATGAGAGAATCAGTTCCATGGTGGTCAGAAGCTGCAAATCCCACAGGGCTTAAACCCTGTATGATGTGAGGGTCTTAGATCCCATGCTGAGTTGAACACCCAAATACACCACAGTGGAAGAGTATCAACACAATATTGCAGGAAGCCTATGTAGTTCAAGAGCAAAGGGGGTGACCTGTTGGGACAGGCAGGGTGGGACTGCAGAGGAGGATATTGCCTACATATTGTAGGATTGTATTAAGACTGGAGTCAAAGGGTAGAATGACCTTGAATCAAGGCATGGCCAATGAGATAAGAGCTGTCCCAAAAGCCCTCAGGGAGAACAGTCCACCTGAGTTGTCTGGAAGACCAGATGTCAGGGTCTTCCCAGGTGAAAGCAATAAGAATGTATGAGTCAGGACGTAAAGGGACAATAAAGAAGGCATCATTCAGGCCCAGAACAGTAAAGTGGGAGGTGGCAGGAGGAGTGTTAAATAGGAGATAATATGAGTTGCTAATTATGGGGTTGTTGGAATGATTGCCTCATTAATGCAGTGGAAAGAGGTCTAGAACTAAGCCCCAGAGGGCTTATGAACAGGAAGACTAGAGGTGTTAAAGATGAGCAGATAGGAAGGGAAAGTCCCTGAGATAAGAGGAGGGTGATAATAGGCTTAATGCCTCAGTGATGGGTTTTGAAAATGCAAACTGGGGTCTGGCAGGGAAGGAAGAAGGATCCTTAAGGCTAATTAGAACTGTGTGGTGGTGAGTAGGTAACCAGTACCTAGTGACTTACTGGATATGTGTCCATAGGGACAAGACACCCTGGTACAAAGAGTGAGACTATTAAGGAGAGAAGAAAGTGGGATGCAGGAGAAGGTGTGGGGGCTGTAGTAAGGCAGACCCATAGATTCAAGGAAATTGACTCAAACCAGTTGCATCATCATTCACATAACAATTCCTTATGTGCCAACCTGAAGTCTGCCTAAGGATCTAACAACAATGTCAGAACTCCTGTATCATGCCCAGCCCATGGTGGAAGGCCTGAGTGCTGTGAGAAGGGTATGTAAGGCTCTCCACATTGCTGAATACATGAGTCTGTAGTCTGTTTTTCACCTGACTCCCAGGGTCTGCATTATTAGCCCTGCATCTTCTCATCCCCTCTCCCAAGGCAACTGTTAGGACTCAGCAACAGGGGTGAGTGTGGCTCCAAATTAGCTGAGAATGTCATGACCAAGCAGATATGTGGAGCAAGCAGGCATGACTAGGAAAGTGTGTGAGAAAAATAACACTGCAAGAATTCAGGGAAGTGTCGGGGTCTCAAGTGGAAAAGAAGGGGTCCAGCCCAACCCCTTGACAGAAATTGTCAAGGAAGCTGTAGAACTCCAGTGAGATGTTAAAACATAATAGGTAGCTCGTGTGTCCAATAGAAAGTCAGTGGTCTTACCTGCTATCTGCAGCATCACCCTAGGCTCAAAGAGGGCAATGAGGATTGATGTCTAGGTACAGTCAGTCCTCAGCCAGGCTTAAGAGTTTGAAGGATGGGAAAAATCTCAAATGCAAGCCTTGGTGAGGTCACCCACACAGGGACCTTATTGTCACTAGGTGGGTCTGGTCTGCATACTGTCTAGCTGCTACCTAAACTAAACTTTGTCCCAGGCATGACCTTTATGTGATCCAGGCCTGTACTTTTCACTCCCAAAAAGCAGATAATAAAATTATTTGATATAAACAGAGGAATTGGTAGAGAAGGAACCCAACTGCTTTCCTATGTGTGAGAGGTCCTGAAAATAGAAGGGAGCTTGAACTCAAACAATTCCATTGGCTCCAGCTTCCTCTCAAGATAGGGCAGAGGAGGGCAGGAGTCTGGCAAGACTGAGTATGAGAAGAGACAAGAGGATTTGGGGGGTGGGGGGAGGCCAGTGTGTAGAAGGGTAGATGTATCATTGGGGATTAGGGAGTCAGTGGGGAACAGGGGAGGACAGGAAGGTCTGTAAGGAAGAGGAATTTGGTAGTTGAACTTTGTCCCAGAGGGAGAGGGGAGAAAGGGGGAGGGGTAGATAGAGGGAGGAATGTGAGGAATGTTGGCCACTGAATGGAGCAAGTGGCAGTTTAGGAGGGGGATGGGTAGGCAGCATTAGGGGAGGGCAGGAGGGGCCAATGTCTCTGGCAGCTTAATCAGAGCAGAATTTTCAGGGTCCCACGCAGGAATCTGGAGGTGCTGTGATCCTAGCCAACAAGACCAGTGCCATGGGACACTGACTGCTGTAGGACCCAAAACATTGAGCACAGAACCCAAAAACCTTGGATGTAGGGCAGTTCTGTCTACTTATCTTTATGCTGTGTTTCAAGGTGTTGAGGTGGGGCTTTCACCAAAACAGAAATTACATGACGCTGTGGATTCCATCCTCAGCTTCCTGTAAACGGAGCATCGTTGCACGCACCTATGATCCAGTACTCAGGAGAATTGAAGAAGGGAGCTTAAAAGTTCAAAGACATCTTGTGCAACAAGGTTTTTAATAAAGAAAAATTCTTTTAAAATCGGACGTTGGAGCCCATTCTCTCCAGAGGAACACCTAACCCAGTCGTGATATTAGGACTAACCTGGAGTGGATGCTGAGCTAATTCTACCTTGGGTCCTCCTGCCCTTTCTTGGGAGAGGATGGGGGTTGAAGAGGAGGGAGGCTGAAAGCACACCAGGAGAGGTCGGGAGGGAGAAGGGAGATGGAACAAGGGGGAACATGGATAAAAAATGAGACTTCATTCTGTAAAAATAAATAAATAAATAATTTATTAAATTTTTAAAAAATCGGATATTGGATAAACTACTCAGCTATATATTTTGTCCTTAGAAAGAGCAAAAATTGTCCTAACCAATGTACTTTGGTAGTTTGTAATTTTATCTAAAACGTTTTCCAAACAAGTAACAAAATATTCAAATTATTTCCAAGTACCTCCATTGTGTTCCATAAAAACATTAAAAAAAATATTATCTGGCATTCGATAAAAAAGTAAGACATGTAAAACATAAGAGAAATACAACCTCTAAGGAAAAAGACAATAGATCGAGTTCCCCAAATGATTGAGACAACAACGGTATTGCATTTTTTCTAATGACTCTATAGGTTAATTATCTGCATGGTCATAGTCTTTTGTGTCAGGATACTTGAAATGGAACTTTTCACTCTTTTTACTATCTGGATGCTGACTTGGCCAAGCACAATTCATTCTGAAACCTCCAGGGTTTTTTTGTTTTGTTTTATTTTTGTTTTGTTTTTGTTTTTGTTTTTGTTTTGCAATGAAAGAATCATATGTTCATATATAAATAAATGCTTTCTTTTCATATATTCTGACTTTTAGTTCACTAATCTATCTTTCCAGATAATTTTAATATTGATGCTCTAACAAAAGTGCCACCCATGTCCAGTCTTGATTGCTGCTAGTATGCTTCCATGTGTCTCTATGGCCACTGTGAAGATCCATTTGCTAGGCCTTGTTGGCCCTGTACAACATTCTCTGTATACCCTGCCTTAGAGTCAAGGGAAAGCTAGTGCTCTTGTGTCCTCACTCCTGTCTCACACTCACAAGAAGGCAGAGAAGGATGACAGTGAGTTTGCATTCTCCCAATTAGAGATACCACTCTGCCCTTAGCTCCTTCATCAAAAATATCAGTATTACTGATAGTTCTAAAATAACACCTAAAGAATGAGATCCCAGTTAGTCTGTTCTTCAAACATTCCCCAAAATGGTTGTGTGTGTCCCTATTAATTCTATGAAATTTCTTCCATTGAGATGTCTAAAACCTTTTTCTCCAAGCCCTGAAGTAGCAATTGCATATTTAGAAACTCTTGTTTCAACATAGTGTCATTTACATTATTTCATTTTTAAACTTATTTATTTTATATTTTAAATAAAATATAAGTGCATCATTCTCCCTTCCCTTTCCTCCTTCCAGTCCTACCATGCTCCCACTCTCTAACCTCTCCCTAGACCCTTCCCAGCTCTCACATAGGTAGCCTCTTCTTTTATTATTGTTGTTAGATAGATAGATAGATAAGATAGATAGATGATAGAGACAAATATATAGATACAGCTTGCTGAATCCATACACACACACACACACACACACACACACACACATATATATGGTGCCAGGCCTAACCATTTTGTATTGGATAACAAGTCAAGAAACTCATTCCTGGGAAAAACTAATTCTCCCTCTCTCAAAAGTCATTAGTTGCTTGTAGCTCTTTGTCTAGGAATGCAACTCTATGAAAATTCCCTCTCCCATGTTAGCATGCCTATTGATATTGTCATTGTTCAAGTCTTGTTTATGAGCTATTTCTTTTTCCTTTTAATTATTTATTTATAATATAAAGTCTTTTTTATCATGTATCCCTCACCTCCACCTCCCTTCCTGCCTCCCAATCTCTCCCAGTCAGCCTTCAGTCTCCCTCCTCTCCATCACCCCCAACCCCTCCCCAGAAAGGGCAAGAAGTCTCAAGATGGATCAGCTCAGCATCCACTCCAGGCAAGCTCAATTTCCTCATCCTAATATCAAGACTGGGTTAGGTGTTCCTCTGGAGAGAATGGGCTCTGAGGTGCCAGTCCATGCACAGAAACACAATCTGAACCCTCCCCTCGAGGCTCCACATACTGCCCATGTCAGTGAACAGCTGCCTATCCTTGGAGGGCCTAGCTCCTTTTCCTGCTGGTTGTTCCCCAGTGGCTGTTCTTAATTAAGTGAGCTCCCCAGAGCTCCAGCCAGCCATTACCGTGGGACTTCTCATAAACCCTATCCCGTTGCTCATACAAACTCTTCTCCCTGACTCTCAGCTGGACCACAGACTCAGCCCAGTGCTCAAACATGGATCTCTGCCTCTACCTTATGAGCTATTTCTAAGAGAGGTGGTCACACAGCAGACTTCCTGGTATTCTGACTCTTTCTATCTGCCTCATCTGTTAATATTTGTTTTAGGATTTAAATTTATAGGGTAAATTGTCATAATTTGATACATATATACAGTGCATAAAGACAGAATCAAGGAGGTTAAAATTTCTATCTCCTTAAACATTCTATTTTAAAGATTTTGTTTTAAACGTAACAATTGTGCATAACTATGGATCACAGTTACATATCTCAGCTTCCTGTTTTAATTTTAAGTATTATTATTGAGTGTGTATATGTCTGTATATGTGTGTGTATGTGCATGTGTTTGTGTGTGTGTCTGTGTATGTGTGTACATACAGGACACAGGGCATGAAGAGGAAAAGAGAAGAGCTTGTGTGAGTAGCTTCTCTTCTTCCACCATGTGGACCCAGTAGATGGGACTCAGATGCTCCGGCTTTCTCAGAAACATTCTTGAACCACTGAGCCATCTGAGGTCCACTCAGCCCAATTCTTGTATACAGCATTTACTGAGCAAATCAGTGTAATTAAAGTTTCCCTCTATTATTACTTTCTTTTTTGAGTCTTGAAAGTTCCTCTGCTCAATTTTAGAGGAACTAGATCGTATTCTTCGTTTTTTCCACTAGGGGGCACTACATCCCTAAACTTTGGTAGAACTCGATTTTGTGTAGCTTCCCTTTTCAAATGTGAGTTTGATACAGGTTTAGGCTATACTGAGATTCATAAGAATCAGAAATAAAAGTCATCTGAACATGTCCACAGAAGCTTGTTTTACTTCCAGAAATTCCACATACTGCCCCAGCCCTTTAACTCCAAATCTACCTGGAAAGCACATCTTGTTTCTAGCCTATACAACTATAACTGGCTCAAATGGTTACTAAATATTTAATTCAGTAGCTGCTTCACATACTTGTATTATACAAGTTATACGTTGCAAGATTAACCATTTCTATAATAGTAAAAATAGTTATAACAGCTGAAAATTTAGCCCTGTGTCATTCTGTCATTGATTTTATTAAACTTCTATGTCTCTCACTGTCTTTGTCCTTCTGTTTCTATCTGTCTGTCTCTGTATCTATCTCAGTCTCTGTGTGTGTGTTTCTCCCTTCCCCTTCTTGTGTGTGTGTGTGTGTGTGTGTGTGTGTGTGTGTGTGTGTGCAAGAGAAGAAGTTAAGCAAGCATATCATCTCTAAAGTACATACCCAGCCCTAAAGATTGTCTCTGTAGCATATTCGAAGCTATAACTTTAAATGCTGATTATAAAACAACTCCTCCTTAATAAAGAGCATAACAGCAGTAAAGGAAGCTTAATGCCAGGAAAATGAGATAGACATCATGTGGGATTGCTGACATGTTCTGTGTTTGTTCAAGTTACATTGTTGACATCCATTTTAAGCAGCCTTGTTCTAAAGAGGTCTGTGCTCTTCATTCTACTAAGATGATCAAAAGAAAATGTTTCCCTTAACAAGGCTTCATTATATCACTCACCTATTTTCATTCATAGGGCAGTTTTTGGAGAGCACACATTAAAATACTTAGTAGTGCAAGGAAGATATATTTTAGTGTTAAGAGAATAAACAAATTTCCTGTACACATATATCTTAATAGAATCAATGATCAGACATGCCAGTTGTACTAGGTTATCAATCAGATACATCAAACAGCACTAGTGAACAGCGGCTCATAGGATATTGTAAACACTCTGATAAAGTAGGGACAGCTACAGAAGTTCCAAAGGGCCATATCCTGAATTCTTATTTACAAGCTTCTTTGGATATCTTTGGCCTGCATTTGATTATGTGCTTTGTTTATAACACAAGATCCAGGGTTGTCTTTACAAAATATAATTCTGAATCATTAACCTACTTTTCAAACTGACCTGTTCTGCTCAACACAGATATCATTCAGCAGGATGGAAGAGGGAAGTGGTTTCAACATTGACACTGTTTTCAGTTCTAGGAAAAAGTTTAACATCATTTATATTTTGTTTGTCTCTATGGTGTCCGAAAATAGCAGACTAATGACAAGATAAAATCAGTGAGATTTTTGGAAGAGATACTGCCATAAACCTTACAAGCTACAGGAAAAACTTGCTTATGCAGCTATGTCTTTTACACTCCCAAGTTATATGCAATGAAACACCAGTACATTAATTCTGTAGTTTTAATTGTTAATCTAATTTGATCTTGGAATCTGTACCTGGATAGTAGGTGAATTGTATCCTTGCTCCTTATGTGTCTTTGGACAGGAGAAGTGTTGTGAACATTTTCAGTAAGACACTTATATAGTTGACGAAAGATCATGGGAGTTCTCTGACTCTAGACTAACAGCTACGGAGTCTGCATTGGACTAACCTCTGCATGTGGGTGACAGTTGTGTAGCCTTGTCTGTTTGTGGGGCCCCACTGGAATGAGCTAGCCTTTTGGAACCTATTACCTATAGTGGGATGCCTCTTTCAGGCTTGATGACAAGGGGAGGAGCTTGATTCTGCCTCAACTTGATATGCCATGCTTTGTGACTCCCACGGGAGGACTTATGCTTTCTGAACAGTGAATGTGGGAGGGTAGAAAGGAGGTGGAAGAGGCAATGGGAGGAGATGGGGAGGGGAAGCAGGTTGATATATAAAAGAAAATTTAATTTTTTTAAAAAATTAAAAAGACACATATTTGTCTCTGTGCATAGTTTAATTCATAAGTGTCTGGCATCTAGCCAGGTCTTCCTCTTACAAGAAATTTATTTATACTGGCAGATATCCTCTGAGTCGTGTCTGACCTATACCTAGTGTCTTTTAAATAAAATAATTTACTCCCTAGGTGAGGACTGACCAGTAGGAGCATAGTGTTTGAGTCAAGTGAGGCAAAGTGGAAACAGCAGCACAAAACAGATGAATGAATGAGTAGAAGTATACATCTCCTGGGCTGCAGGAAGAATACCATGTCTTACAAAGCCAAGAGAAAGTGAGAAACTATCCTGTAAGTACACGTTAAATCAGCTGGTACAGAGCAAGTAGGAAAGCAGGTCAACAGTAAAATCCTTTATTTGGGCTGAGGGTGTAGCCCAAGCAGAACATGCTCAAATTGGTGAAATTAGAAGAAGTGATGTTGGCTCTCCAGGACCATGGCCAATCCCTAGAGTCTGATCTCAGCTCTCTCTAACAGACAGAACTAGGGTTTGTCTATGAGGGGCTCCTCAAGCCACACCTAAAAGAGGAGACAGTGCATGGCTGGCCCCACCTCCAGGGCAAACTGCTTCATCAGAGAATGAATGAGGCCTTGAAATTGAGATCCCTGCCCAGAGCAGAGTCAGAGTTCAATCAGACCTATTGCTCAGAGGAGACAGGAGACACACAACCCCTCTTTCCACAACTGACTAGGAACAACCTAATTGTGAACCACTGAAGCCATGGACAGACACCAGTGCAAAAATACATATAATAATATAAAGAACAACAAGGCAACTCCAGAAGAAACTGGTGGTTCTACAACTACAAGACCAGAACAGAGCAATGAAGAGGAAGCAGAAGGAAACAACACCAAAAACATCTTCATGAAGATCATTGAAGCCTTCAAAGATGATATAAGAAATTCCCTTAAAGAAATAGAAGAAGATATAAACAAAACATTGGAAGAGATAAACAAATCCTTGAAGGAAAACCAAGAAAAGGTAAACCAGAAAAATGAAAGAAACATTCCAGAAACTAAAAACTGAAATAGAAGCAATAAAAAAGGCACAAAATGAGTCAAAATTGGAAATAGAAAATCTAAAGAAAAGAGCTTGAACACAGATACAAGCATAACCAACAGAATTCAAGATATGGAAGATAGAATCTCTGAAGTGAAAGATTCAGTAGCAGAAATATATACATCAGTCAAAGAAAATACTAAAACCAAACATGCCATAAAACAAAATGTTCACGAAATCTGGAACACCATGAAAAGGCCTAATCTGAGAAAAATAGGATTAGAAGAAGGAGAAGAATACCAACTCAAAGGCACAGATAATGTATTCGATAAAATCATAGAAGAAAACTTTAATAACTTAAAGAAGAAAATGCCTATAAAGATAAACGAAGCTTACAAAACACAAAATAGATATGACCCTAAAAAAAGGTCTACTCATCACATAATAATCAAGCCACAAAACGTACAGAACAAAGAAAAATTTAAGAGCTGCAAAAGAAAAGGACCAACTTACCTATAAAGTCAGATTCATCAGAATAACACCTGACTACTCAATGGAAACGAAGAAATCAAGAAGGGCTTGGTCAAAAGTTATACAGACACTAAAAGAGCATGGCTGCCAATCAAGACTACTATACCCAGCAAAATGATCAATCACCATAGATAGAGTAAACAAGATATTTCATGTCAAAGTCAGACTGAAGCAAAACCAATCTACCAATCCGCCCCTCCAGAAAGCATTAGAGGGAAAACTCCAATCTAAGGATCCCAGATACACCCATGAAACCAAAAACATTCAATAGTCACATAGAAAAAAAGCCCAGAGAAAGGAAATGCAAGTTACCACCAAAAAAATAGCAGGAAACATCAATCAGTGATCACTAATATCCCTTAATATCAATGGAATCAACTCACCTATAAAAAGACACACAGTAACAAAATGGATATAAAAACAGAGCAATCCTTCTGCTGCATACAAGAAACACACCTCAACCACAAAGACAGACACAGGCTCAGAGTAAAGGGTTGGGAAAAGATTTGCCAATCAAATGGTCCTAAGAAACAAGCTGGGGTTGCCATCATAATATTTAACAAAGTAGACTTTAAGCTAAAAGCAATTAAAAGGGACCAAGATGGATATTAATTATTCATCACAGGAACAATTGGTCAAGAGGAGATTTCAATCTTGAATATTTATGCCCCTAATATAAGGGCACCTACCTTGGTAAAAGAAACACTGATAAAGCTCAAATCTCACATTAGTTCTTATACCCTAATAGTGACAGACTTCAGTACCTCAATTAAACTCCTGGATAGGTCAAGCAGACAGAGAATCAACAGAGATATATGGAGTCTAAGAGAGATTATGATGCAAATGGATTTCATAGATATTAACAGAAGCTTCCACCCAAATGCAAAGGAATATACATATTTCTCAGCACAACATGGAATTTTCTCTAAAACTGACAACATAATTGGTCATAAAGTAAATGTGAATAGATACAAGAAAATAAATATAATCCCTTGTATCATATTGGACAACCAGAGGCTAAAATTAGAGTTCAACAACATCAAAAATCACAGAAAGCCTACTAACTCATGGAAACTAAACATCACTCAGCAGAACCACCTCTGGGTAAAGGAAGATATTAAGAAAGTAATCAAAGTCTTCCTAGAATTTAATGAAAATGAATCCACAATAAACCCAACCTTGTGGGACACAATAAAAGCAGTCTTAAGAGGAAAATTCATAGCATTAGTTGCCTATATGAAAAACCTAGAGAAATCCCACACTAGAGCACTAACAAAGCAGCTGAAAGCCTTAGAACAATTAGAAGCAAATTCACCTAGAAGGAGTAGACGACAGGAAATAGTCACACTTAGAGATGAAATCAATACACTTGAAACAAAAAGAACAATACAAAGAATCAAGAAATCAAAGAGTTTGTTCTTTGATAGAGTCAATAAGATAGATAAGCCCTTATCCAAACTAATCAAAAAGCAGAGAGAGAGTATCCAAATCAAAAAAATCAGAAATGAAAAGGGGTCACAACAACAGACCCTCAGAAAATTCAGTATCAGGTTCTACTTCAAAAAATCTATATTCCACAAAAATGGAAAACCTAGAAGAAATGGACAGCTTTTTGGACAGGTATCATTTACCAAAATTAAATGAAGACCAGATTAGTTACCTAAACATATATATAACACTAAAGAAAATTGAAGCTGTCATTAAAAGCCTC
>PVIH01025975.1:0-19628 GCA_004025045.1 Sigmodon hispidus | reverse complement strand
ATAGCTTCCACCAGATCCTTAACTCCTTTAAGTCCTTAAACTGTTTTCTTCTTTAAAAAATTCTTTAATTTTAAAAAAGTATGGGATTTGGTTATTTGAATTCAATATAGTTATCTGTCATCATTTGTAGAGGTTGATTATAAATTATTATTAATTACTGTTTTAAAAAATTCTACTGCTAGTTTCAGATGCTTCACTGAAATATTGATACAAATTTGCAGTAGGAGGTTTCTCCTTTACTAACTTGTATAAAATGTAGGCTGCCACCAAATGTACTAATCAGAATCAAGATAAGTTTTATTTTTAAGTTGGTTTTATTTTTAGGTACATGGATCATAGGTTCTAACCAGGATTTAACTGTATAAGACTGGAATTTATTCTGTTGACCAGGCTGATCTCACATCCAAAAATTTTTGTTGCTTCTGTCTTCTGAGTGTTGGTTCTAATGGTGTGCAATGCCGAAAAGAACTGAAGTTTGATCTCATCATCTCTAATAATCCAAATTACAGATAGTCCTTAAATTTTAACATTTAAAACAAATCCCTCTGGGGCTGGAGAGATGGCTCAGAGGTTAAGAGCACTGACTGTTCTTCCAGAGGTCCTGAGTTCAATTCCCAGCAAAACACCATGGTGGCTAAAAACTATATATTTTACCTGCCACTCCAGTGTATGATATCTGAGACACTGTTAAAATTATGTAAGCAGAATGCATGTATGCTTGCTCCACAAAATTCAAAATGGAACGTATGAGATTACTTTGCATTAGAGATGATTGCAAGCCCTCAGACTGAGATTGGAACAAGAGTTATTAGAAAGATGATCCAGAGATCCTAACTAGCAAACCCTCTCTCCAGACACATGCAATAAATTATTTAATATGAATATATGTCACAGTACTGTGATAGTCTAAAATGTAGTAAGAAGAAAACACACTGAGGATCCAATCCATGAACATATAAATACCTCTTCTAAAAAGGAAGAGATGATGACCTCTTGGTTAGAAATGAGAGTTCAAAGATCTATTGATATTTCATCATTATATTTAAAAACTGGAAAATGATGTTTAAAGAGAATAGTTAAACCTGACCTGAATTATGCTAACTTAATTATGGTAGAAAAAATTTAATTCAGACAACTTAAAGAAGAATCCAATGTTTAGTATAGTAAATATCATCACACATTTTATGATAATACCAGAACAAAAATAACCAACAATCATCTCTCTCTCGCACGCACATACACACACATTTGGCAATGTAAAATTAAAAATTGTATTTTTTACTAGCGAGAACACAACTGTGCAGCTGATGCTGTCTTCTAAATCATGGCTATTAAATAATTCCATCAATCTAATTTGAGGGATTACAGGCATTAGGTAACTCATATGAGAAATGTTTCTGTTTATAAAATGATTCTCGATCTTTGATTTATGTCCTCCATTGCTACATCTACAGCCTCTATGTACCTCTTCATGGCAGATATCTCACACCTTAAGTATCTCAACATCCTATCAGCTCAAAATAGAATTCTGGCACCATCTTCAAAACTTCATGCAATGGACTATAATAGTATCCTCACTAGGTTTCTGGTTCTGTCAAATATAGATGGGTGAAGTATTACTTAACTAAAAGTACAGAAAAAGAATTTATAACCTATGAAATTTGCAGTTTCTGATTTCAAAACCAAGACAACATACATTATTCTCCTAAATTTGGCTGCTGAGTTCTGATGGTTGTGACAATACATGAGCCCTGAGTTACATGAGCATTTGAATAAAATTGCTTCTTTAGATTAGAAACCAAGTTTCCTTTTATTTTTTTAAATTAAAGGCTAAGAAGGATAGAGATTTACCCTTAGTTTACATTCCTAGGCTTCAAATGACAAAGGGGCCTTTTCTTTAATGGTGCTAAACTTTTTAAAATTATCTGCCTCTCCTTTACAATATGACTGTCATTTGAAATAATGTGATGTTTTTTATATAAAGCTTATTTTTTTTTATTTTTTCTGTACTATTTATTTGTTTTCTACTATAGACCTGAATGAATTATTTCTAATGGACACCCAACAGAAAAGCACTTTGCCTAAGAATTCATCCAGTTCCTTTTAGTTTCTGTCACACTCAATTTCTGAGGGAATAAAAAAATTCCTAGGAATGAATTAAGAGCAAAATATTATACAAATAATCTCTACCTAAGTTTTTCATAGGATCTATTTTCCAATGAAATCCTAAGACCTCAAACTTCACTGTCCGTATTATTGTCAGCATTCCCATGTTTCTAGCCATACAAAAATAACTGATTAAACTTTGTTTGCAGCTTTCTATGGCTTTTGCCATCTAGAGTCCTAATATTTACCACAATCCTTCGAAAGAAAACATTCCCACATTATACCCCAAAACAAAATAACTTTTGGTAAACCACATTTGGATCTAGCTTGCTTGTTTCTTGCTTGTTAACTAAATTTTGTAGCCAAGAGTATTCAAGGTGATAAAAAAGTTTAATGCCTGGTATTTCCAGATAATAAGCCCTAATAGTAATAATTTAGGATAAAACCCAAGCCAGAAAATAAAAGCAAATAATGCATGCAACCCTATATTATAAAAACATTATTTTTATAAAGACTCTCTTTCTTTAGATGACTCTAGATTTTGTATAATTGATAAAAGTAGTCACCACAACCACAAACTGACATAATATATTACAGCAAGTTTTGTGAATTTTGCTGTTTTCCATAGTGCATATACAACTGTGATTATAGTTTTGGTAAGTATAATATAATAAAATCATACAGTTAAAATTTAAGTAAATATTGGCTGGAGAGATGGCTCAGAGGTTAAGAGCACTGACTGTTCTTCCAGAGGACCTGAGTTCAATTCCCAGCAAAACCACATGGTGGCTCACAACCATCTAAACTGTGATCTACATAATATGGCCCCCAAGTTTGTCTCATTAAGCACAGGGAGGGTCCTTTTAAATGGGAATGTCTAGTGATATCACTGTAATATGGATTCTCAATCATGGACAGGGGCAGGTGCTGAGTGGAAGAGAGAACAGGTCAAGAGTTCACAGAGTCTAAGAGTCATGGAAGTCTATTGGGTGATTAGTGCTCCTGTCACAAGTCAAATGATAGTAGAACAGACCAGTACCATCATGACTGTATAGTCCACATTGTTGACACCACAGGAATGCAGACACCTGTGATTATTCACATCTCTCAGTGCCTTCTGACCCCCACTATGACTCCCAAGCTTTAGCTCCATCCCTTTTGCTATTTATCCTGACCCAGTACCATCTGCAATAATGTTTTCTATTTTTTCTAATATTTTTGTTTCAGATAAGGAAATGTCCTGGACCAACAAGTTGATCATATAAATGTAATTCTATGCTGCTCATTTGAAAAATAGCTGAAAGTTATAAGCAAAAATTCTTAGAGGTATATTAGATTGTATTTGTTGTAGAGTGAATGAGACTCAGAGCCAAATATCTGGGGAAGGCTAAAATATCAGAGAGGAAGCACCACAGTCAATTTTCTCCCAACTGTCTTACAACTTCCTCAGCAACTCTCCTTGTTGCTACTGCCGGTAGCTTCTTCCAGTTACCTATATACCCATCCAGGTTAAAATTAATGGAGACTTGAACTCACAAAACAGAAGTTCTGTCTCTGCAGTTGTGGGATTAAGGGTGGAGGTCACCAAGCACAGCTTTCACTGTGTTGGGAGTAAAAGTGTGTGACAGACTCAGCTGTTTACCTATGTATTCAAGTTTTATAATTAATAATAATTTGTAATCAACCTCTACAAATGATGACAGATAACTATATTGAATTCAAATAACCAAATGCCATACTTTTTTAAAATTAAAAAATTTTTTTAAAAAAGAAAAAAGTTTAAGGACAGAAAGGAGTTAAGGATCTGGTGGCAGCTGTGACATGGGTGGGGGAGGTGTCATCACTTGACTGAGTAACTAGCCTTGTGTCTCTGCAACCACTCAACCAATCCATCCTGTGCCTCTATTAAGTTTATCAGGGAAGCAGATAAAAAGTGGCTTTCTGTTTTGTCTTGGTCCCACTGGAAGTTAACCTCTGCAGGACACTTTGTGTCTATGAGTCCAGAAGTCAGATTTACACTAGCTCTGATTCTCAGTTGCACCCTGGTTCAGGAAAGCCCTTCTATACTGCTATCTGTTCTTTGCAGTTTTTCCTGCACTTCCTTGCATAGGTGACATGCCTCAATTCTATAATATCTGGGCCCCAAGTTGCTTATGCCTCACACTAGCACCATGAAATTAGATACCAACAGTCCACAAACTGGTAATATTCTCCTGTTTTTCAGAGCTTTCAAACACTGCTTGTGTTTCTTTGTAATGCTTCGAAGTAAGAGTACTCTATGGCTCTCCAAAACTGTTAATCTCATAAGTCACAAAAAAATTGAAACAGAATGGTAAGATTTAAGAGTACAAATAGAACAAACATATATTCTGGTGCCAGCAGTCCAAACCACAACTGAGATTCCATCTTCCAAATCAAGCAAAATTGATGTCTCTTAGTTTTCCAGCCTGTAGACTTTCTGCAGGTTGAATTAGGCCATTTTCAAACTTTAACAAATTTCAGCCTCATTTACAATAAATAGTGAGAAAACCCATTGGCCAATTTCCTAAAAAAATTCAGAATAAAAACACAAAATTAAAATAAACATAGAAACACTAAAGTAAACACAGGACAAAGAGAAAACATAAAACTAATCATAGAAATCTTACTGATAGAAACCACACAGCAAAGTATAGTGGGCTATAAATGCTAGTTACAGTTTTCAAAGTGCCTATGGAGTCCAGGAAAACAGCAGCATTTGCTATTAGAACTAGGGGCTATTGCTATTGAAATTCATCTCTGGGGATCTAGAAGAGGTCTTTTCCTGTGGTAGAAGGTCAGGTCAATGACCACCATACTGTGTCTTTAGGAATAGTGCAATCCCCTGAGAGGTGATCTTGTCACTCATTTCTCACTAACCAATCAGGCTCTCCAGGTGAGCTGTCAATCAGAATTGTTGGTGGGCTCTTCCTGTTGCTTGACTGAGGCTTCACTTTGTGGAGGAAGTGGTGGCTGAAGTTTGTGTGTTTGTGCTGTTTGTGCTTCTGCAGGAACCTGAGCAGAGCACATGGCCAAGCTGGGAAACTGCAACATGGTGAGTGAAAGGCTGCTATCAAAAGATGAGGTGAACCAAATATTGAGGTGCAAATGCTAGTGTGATTTTTCCGGAACTTGTGTTTTACTTGCAGCCAGAAACCCTATTGTCTGAGGTTCCACATGGTCCTTAAAACTTCCTGGGTCTAATCCAAGACTCTACATAGCTTTTATTTGTGGCTTAAACTCATCCATAGAATAGAGAGGAGGGAGCTGTTTGTAGAAACATATTTGTAGTCAAGTTGTGAAAAGCTGGTTGCCAAACATCAAGAAGTGTATTTTCTTTAGCACGTTCTAGGAATGTAGCATTTTGCATTCAAACTTAACATGTAAGAATCATTTATAGTTAATTTTGTGAAAGTTTTAAAGGCATCTTATGTACTAGGTAACACTTAACTAATAAGGTGTGATATATAAAAATAAAATTGTAGATATACAGGATTTACCCATGCTAAAGAGTTGTTCAATCTCACAAAATAAAATTTAATTAAGCAATGACTACTTCTAAAACACCATAGATATAAGCGTGTGTAAGCAGGCCTGTTAGTAATTTTATTGATAGGATTCATACAAGACTGTATAGCTATTTGCCTCCAAACCACGTCAAAGTACTCTCAATTTATACCAGCCATTAGGCACAAATCTAAATCAAACTGGGGATATTAACAAACTACTCATTGAGGTATGTCAGAATTACAGGTATTCTTAAGGACTGGTGGGCCATAAAGTTCACAATTTATTCTTGAAAAAAATTACAGCTCTGCCAGAGAGTTTTCATTTAAATTCATGTGATATTTTATTTATTTTTTTTGTAACTTTTGTACTCTTTATTCTCAAATTAGATCTAAAGTATCGTTATTACTGAGATTTTCTTTTAAAAAGATTATTTGCTTTTAGATTTATAATTTTTGCATATTTTAGTGTCCCCATCATTCCAGGTAATTTTCATCCTGAAGTAAAATTCAGGTACAGCTCATGCTATGCTCTTTCTGTACCATTAAAGTGCTTCCATTCTCAGTAACACTTGTTTAATATTTTAAAATATTTTTCTTTGATTTGAGTACATAGATCAAGCCCTTTGTTTTCTAATTCTTTTGTATTAATATACACTTTATCTGTGGATTTTCACACAGTAAGATAATGGGGCTGTTTGAATAGTTCTTTTCTTAGTTTTTAAGGGTTTTTTATTTTATGTATTCTATGTTTAAATAAGATTCAAGATGTTTTGTGGATAGTATTGAGACTTTGTAGAAAGAGGTTTCTTTCTGCTATATAACCTAGAAATGTTTTAGCTAAATAAAATTAATTTAATTTAGCTAATTAATTGATGTATTTCAGAAGGATTTGTTGGGCAGATTCCTGGAATTCATTTATGTAGATCAGGCTCATCTCATACTAGGGGTGATCCTTCTACCTTCCAAATGCTAGAATTATAGATGAGTGCAACAGACAAGAGTCTCTTTTTAGTTACAAGCTAGCTTGTGTTACTCAGTCTGATACTGCCCTGGAGTAGGAGCAACCATGAAAAACATGAAGCAAAGATTTTTATTGGCGGGAAGGCCCTAGGGGCTTCAGAGCTTCTGGGTTACAGTTCTGGGATTGGTTCAAGTTCAGGTTAGGGGCACCTGCTATGAATTTGTTAAATACTTTAAACTCTGTTCATGTTTTAATATTTAGCAATTGTTGTTGCCCTACATTACCTGATCAGCATATCTACCTGGAGACTATCTGTTCCCTTCCTAGGGAGAGAATGTTTGGAATGTCATGTATCATCCTTTAGTTGCTGGTTGCTCCAGGAATTGTGTCTGCTTACAGACTCTCTGAACCCTTCCTGGTACCAGATTCTGACAGTGAGAGTCTAGTTTCTTTCTGTTTTTCATTAAGCTTGTCAGGGCAGTTGTTTGGTCAAGTTGCTCTGAGGCACAAGGTCTGTTACCTTTCCCCTATATAAAATAGGTAATTTAAGTTAAAAATTCTGGCCTGAAAAAAGGTGTCCTAAAGGTGGGTCTTATAATAAAAAATAAGTGTATTTGTTTTTATTTTGGACTTTGGTAACAGGACTCCTAAGGAAAAAAAAAAAACTCCAAATTAAAGCACACACAAAAATTTCCAAAGCAACAAATATTTCAGACATAAAACAAAAGCAAAAGACAGCTAATATTCATTAAATTACTACCTTTTCATGTGATAGAATTTTGTACTAATTGTGTGTCAAAGAAGTTTAAGTTGCTTCATATTTTCATGGTAAAATGATATAAAATTTTACCATTAATACATTCACTTTGAAAATATCAAAAACTTTTTTGTCCATATTGCATTATAAAACATTTCTTCATTAATAACAATACTTTTAAACTTAAAGAAAGCAAACTGTCAATTGAGCAGGCCTAGGCCTGATATACGGCTTCTAATGGGTAGAAACTTTCTAGGGAGAATATTTTCAAAGCTGGAATTGGTCAGATTTTAATCCCTGAGCTTGAACAATTTACATATTGTCTCCTACTTATGCTCAGGGATAAGTTGATTGTATACTCAATTCATAAAAGATAGAAAGTATTTCTTTAGTTCTGGTTTTCAGACCAAAGTATGTTTCTTCTAGAGGGACTTTTTGGGTTTTTTGTAGGTTTCTTGGTTGGGCTGTATTTTTTTCACTGGCCTTTTAAGCTAATGAGAAGGCTTCATAAAATTATATATCCATTTTTATAATGAGTTTGCTGATGCAAGAATTAAATAAGTATAGTCATTATAAGTATTAGCATCATTTTTTTGAAATAGATTTCAATTTCTAGAGAATTTAACAATAATAAAAGGTATAGTTCTCACAATATGTGCAATACTTAGAAAGAAATGGAGCAAGAAAATGATTTTTATGAACACTTGTTGTAAATCAGTGCGCAACTGAATAAAAACACAACAGTATTAGTCAAGGTTCTTGCTCCAGCAGAATTGATTGAATAAATTTTTGTATGTTTTTAGAAAGTTTATTTATTAGAATGCCTCATAGGTTTTGGTCAAGTTAGTTCAACATTGGCTCTATACCAATGGAAAGTTGAAGAACCACCTTTCACTTCTTTAATCTAGGTGGCTGAATTACTCAAATGGATTTAGTACATGCCAAAACATCTAAAAACTTTTTTCTAAAGAGAGTAATAGTCTTCTGTTGTTCATTTGATCTCAGAACTATGCATTCTGCAAATGACTTTGTTACATATTGTCTCTATCTTAAATTATTATTTTAGAAAACAAAGTCCTTTAATGAAAAGATGATAAAAAGTGAGCAAAGAGATAGCTCTGGATAGCCATGAGAAAAGATCATGAGAGAATGAGATGGTTGAGTGGGGAAGAAACAGAGAGAAAGAACAAAGAAGTAAATGTCCTGATAGAGGAAGCCATTTAGTGGTTAAAAAGAAACCTGCTACTAGGAAAACATCCTAGAGTTCACAAGATATCTAAGCAATAATGGAGAGTGTGCCTAAATAGGACTTCTATAATCAATTGAATAACTAACATAATTGTCATTATACAAACTTCACCTAGCAATTGATGATGACAGAAGCAGATATCCATAGGTAAACATGGGGTGGAGCTCCTGGTTCAGCTAAAGAGGGAGTAGAGATTGTATATCAGCAAAGGAAAAAGGATCATGTGGAGACACATAGAGCTTGTTAACCCTAGCTATTTGAAACTCACTGACCCAAAATAAATGCTGAGAAAATTTCATGAAAAAAACTAAAACCTATGAATATAGATTTCTGTAGAACAGAATGGTAATTTTGTGGAGCCTCTTGCAGTAGTATCAGAATTTATTTCTGATACATGAACTGGCATCACAGAGTCCATTAATTTTTTTAAAAAATAACTTATTCAGCCTTGATAATGGAAAATGGAATTGGACCTACCTCAATAAAATATGCCAGACTGATCTGCCTCACTTTTAAATTCAGTGACCAATAAATGAGTGATGGAGTAGGAGAGCTTGAGTAAAGGAAAGGGTGGGGGATATAGGCAAAAGATTTTTAAATAAAAAAGTTGTTAAGAACTTATAGTGCAAAGTGAATATGACAGAGGCTTTTCTTTGATGTCTTTATACTTCTCTGTGATATTCTGTGCTTTCTTTCTTAAGTGTGACAGAAATTAACTCCATCTTAAATAGTATAGAGGGCTATTCAAACAAGCTTCCCAAATTGTATCAGGACAAAAAGGGAAAAGTGCCTTTGGAATGCAAATAGATAGCCTGATCTGCAAATGGAGTCAGGACTTAGTAATGTTTATATGCATAGCACTGCTGATCTGTAAAAAAGTGTCCATCAGGGATTGAACTCAAGGTCAAGAACCACTAGGCCAAGTAGTATACCAAATGTCATGTGTCTGGGACTCCTTGGCCAATCATGGTTCTTTAGATGACCTGAGAGGCAAATTGATGCAGGGTCATTTCTTTTCTCTCTTTTAGGTTTGTTTTTGAAGAGGAGCTTGCACCAGCAATTTTGTGTGGTGTGCTGATTGTGTTGCTGTGGGAATCTGAGCAGAGAACATGGCTGAGCTGGGAAACCAGGTCAGGGTAAGTGATGAGCTGTTGTTCATAACTGGGATTGAGCATATAATATTATGTGCAAGCTAGTTTGGTCCTTCCCAGATGTTGGTCAGAATAAGAAGCCAGAATTTTTCTCCTTCTAGACTTCATGGTGTCTTGAAACTTTCTCCAGCAAACAAATGCCTCTGAGTAATGTTATCTTATCATTTGTTAACAAAATGTTGCCAAGGAACTGTTTGTGGAAACACCTTTATTTCAACTTTAATCTGGGTTTTTTTGTTTTTGTTTTTTTTTTTTTTTTTTTTTTTTTTTTTTTTTTTTTGGTGCACCAAGGGAAAGCAGAATATCAGTTTGGAAAATGTAATGCCTGAATCCCAATCACCCAGAAAGACCACCAGAGAAAAGTCTGAAATGCAACAGCAAGTTTATTGTCAGAAAAATAAAATTCTAGGTAGGGAGCTTGTGCTCTGTACTGCACTTGTACCACATGAGTGTGGTGCATGGAAGAGCTGAGCTCCCCAATTTGTACAAGCTATTTATAGACAAACACCATGTGGCTGGATTACTTGGGGTCAAGGACATAGCTATGCTGTAAATGTACTCATGCTTAGGGCAGTTTAGCATTCCTTGACCCCACCTTGGTGGCATGGTTAGCAAGTTTTTAATGCCTGAGGGTTGAAACATTCAGATGTCTTTTGCCTTAGCTCATTCTTTCCTTGAACTGTGTAAGGCTCTGCCTGAAATGTGAAAATGTGGTCTTTGAAACTCCCTGGCCCAAGGCTATGCCTCTGAATAACTTTGATTTGTGGCTTAAATGTTCCAATTAAATTGACAACTGGGAGCATTCTATACTTTACTAAAGTGTAGAAACATTTTTGTAATCAACTTTAACATGCTTTTGGAAACTTGGTTGCTACACATGAAGAAGAGCACTAGTTTCTTTATTTCCTTGTGGATGTTTTGCACTTTTATTTAAAGTTTATATAAGATTCATTTTAGTGGGGGCTGGAGAGATGGCTCAGCGGTTAAGAGCACCGTCTGCTCTTCCAGAGGACCCAGGTTCGATTCCCAGCACCCACAGGGCAGCTAACAACTGTCTGTAGTTCCAGTTCCAGGCAAAAACCAAGGCAAATAAATAAATAAATAAAGTTTTTTTTTAAAAAAAAGATTCATTTTAGTTTACTTTGTGAAGGTTTTTGAAGGCATCTCATGTGTTAGGTAGCACCCAACTAATAAAGTATTTTGTAGAAAAATAAAATTATTGGTATACAAGATTTACCAATAGTAAGTAGATAGTGATTCTTTCAAAATAAAAAATTACTGAGGCATTACTCTTTCTAAAATACCACAGAGATATATGTGTATAGCTAGGCTTGTTAGGAGATTTTATTGGTAAGATCGACACAGACAATTCACTCCAAAAATTATATAAGATCTATTCCTGGTTCACAATCAGCTAGTAGGCACAAATATGTATCAAGTCTGGCAGAAAATCATAGTTCTGCCAGATTTTATTTAAATTGATGTGACTTTTGTTTTTTTATATCTTTTGGACCATGTGTACTCAAATTAGATTTAAGGAATCATTACTACTAAGACTTTCTTTTAAAAAGCTTATTTGCTTTTACATTGATGATTTTTGCATATCATAGATACCCACCATTCTAGGTAATTTTCATCTTGAAGTATAACTCAGGAATAGCTCATGATATTCAATCTCTGTACCATTGAGTTGCTTCCATTGTTTGAAACACTTGTTTGGTATTTAAATTTTTTTGACATAATTTCAGTAAGTGGTTTTACAGAAAACTCAGTTTCCATTCTCAGAATGCACATTGTAGCTAACCATTTACTATAATGCTAGCATTAGTTATCTCCTGCCTTTTTCTGAGGTCTGTTTTAGTGTACACAGACATGAATAGACCAACTGCATTTAACTAATATTTTTAAGTTAGGTAGAAAATATAATGAAGTTTTCATAGCCTTGAGACAGACCTCAAGTCAAGGTGAGTTGAAGTCTTTCTGGTCTCACATGTACTATCACTGACCTTTCTCTGAGCTAGGCAAAGGCAGCTATAATTGGAGGTTAATAGGGCTCTACATAACTGTTCATTTCTGAGCAGAATATTCAGTGCTATTAAAAATTTTTGTATTTGTATTTTCTAGCATTGTATTTTTAAAAATTCTAACATTAGAGCAGTTATCTTTTAGGTTGAACATCAAGATTGACAGGTCATAAAGGATTCAAAGCAATCACTGATTAATTTACCTGATTTTCAACTAATCATTTTAGTTTAGAACAAATATGCCCCCAAAATTTATTTCTATCATCTTTAAAATTTTTATATATTTCTGTATGACTTTGAGTAAGAATGCCTCTAAATGCCTCTGCTTTTACATGCTGATAATGTTTAAAAATGATTTCTTAACCTAGACTGCTTAGCATTAGAAAGAATACTGCCTAAACATTTTCAAACTCTTTAAGTAAAATTTAAATGCTTTTTTTGCTAGTAAAAAACCATTGTTCTATAGACAAAACCCATATTTTACTTTTCAAATTCAGTTATGAAATTTTCTTCCTTTCTTTAATCTTGTTAATTGGCTATTCTTGGAAGTCAAAACAACTCCCTCTGAAATTAAGAGAAACTCAGAGTTGGGTACACCTATGACAAACTTTTATAAAAGTTTTAAAATTAAAGAACCATCTTTAATCTTGATTGTTCAAGGTGATACCTACATTCAGTTGATTGTTTTTGTGCATTCCTTTAATACCAGCACTTAGGAGGCAGAAGCACTTCAATTTTTCAAGTTTAAACCCAGCCTGGTGAACAGAATATGTTCTAGATTTGCAATGATATTCTCTGTCTTAAAATTACCAGAAAATGAAAAAATAAATGTGAAACAAAGTACAGGAACCATTCTTCATTTTGTTTGCACACATAAAATGTTTTGAAAAAGAAAATTTTATCTTTAAATTTGCATCAACACTACCAATATGAAGCATTTGAAACTAGCAGTAGCTTGTATTTTATCCAAACCAATTTAGCAATTCATACTGAACCCCTCCAAATGATGACACAGATCCCTAACCAATTGTATCTAAACGACCAAAACTTAATTTTTTTTCCTGTGGAAATAAAGGATGCTTTTTAGAGCAGGTTTACTATGTAAATGGTTTAAGGCACTTGTGGCAGCAACAGCACAGGAAAAGAAGGTGCCTGAGCTGTAGATAATCACTGACTTTTCAGTTATTTTTGGGAATGTTTGGGAAGAACCCTGGTGAGGGAAGAAGTTTTATCAATTACCTGAGTATACAGATCTGCAGCAGTGCAGACTAGTTTTGCCCTTTCATGTGACAAGTGCACCAAGTCACCAAAGTGACTTTATTCATGACCTGTTCCCTGTTTGCAAGAGCTACTGTAGGCCACTCCACTGCTCTCAGTTATGGCATATTCTCCAATAAATAGCCTGGGTCCCACTTGAGCCCAGAATTTGAAGAGCTTGAGCTTCACAATGCCACAATCCACTCCTGCCAGCACACTGCTGCAAATTCTTCTAACTATGGTTTCTTGCATGGGGATCCAACTTCAAATGTGCCATGTCTGGAACAGGATGTGATTATGGTCTGCTTTATTGACCAACTATGAGACACTCAGAGTTTCCACCTGTCTGTCCTCTCCCACTCATTGAGTACATTCACCACAGCCTATGCATCTTGGTCTGAGAACTAGGGAACACTTGGTTAGTAGTATTGAGTCTGTACCATACTGTCAGTTTTATGAATAAAGAAAAGTACATCCAGTATATAACACATAAGACTGCAAACAGAAGAATCAGTCATCTTGGCACAGGGATACAAACTGAAACTGACATGATGATTCCAAAGTCAAATTCAAAACAACCAAAGAGGATTTTTCTCACTTCTACAGCTTGTGCAGCTTCAGAGAGTCTGATTAGATTATTTGCCAGTATTTTTAAATTTTGAGCACATTTGCAACATAATATCCAGAAATTTCAAAGACCCATTTACCAAAGATTATCCCAAACACACAGACACAAAATAAAAGTAAACATGGTAAACACAAAAGCAAACATAAACAGTTATCTAAATTAACACACCTCAAAGTGTAAAGTGAGAAGTGTGTATAGTATGCAGAAAGATAACATGACCACTTATAAGAGCCAAATAAAACCGCTATTTAAATTCATATTCCTGCTAATCTTGTAAAGGTCCTTGTCTGAAATAGAAGGCAGAATCAGAATGAATTAAAGTGTTTGTAGAGTGCAAAAATAGCAGTGTCAGTTATTAAAGTCAAGGACAACTACTGTGTAAATGCATATCAATGATAATCTAGAAAAGATTAATGTCTGGGAGAAAAGGCCAGGGCAGGAACAATTGAACTATGTCTTAATGTACAAGGCAACCCTATGGGAGGTGATCTTGTCACTCAGGTTTTACAAGCCATTTAGCTCTGAGTCAACCTGCCTGTAAGTGGAACAGGGTCTTTCCTCACCTTGGCTTTGGAGAGGAGCTGGCACCAGAGGATTTTGGAGTGCAATGTGAGTGAGTGTGCTGCCTGAAAGCTGAGCAAAGAACATGACTGAGCTGTGAAACCACAAGTTGAGTAAGTTCTGCTGTCTGCAGATGAGATGGAGCAAAGGATGAGTTGTAAGAAACAGTGTGGCATGTTCTATAAATATCAGAGAAAGTCAGACTCTCTCCTGTAAGCTCCTACATGGTCCTTGAAACTCCCTGGAATTTTAAATTTACAACTCTAGAATAATTTACAGAATGAAAAATATAACTTGCCATTATGTAGAATTTTCACACTATAATTATTTTCAAGTACATGTATCCCTATTCTTTTAAGTATAAGGGTTCCTCATTACCTGCCTACACTAATGAATGATATTATAATATTTGTACATCTTAAGTTGCTAATTTCTTTCTGTGCCAAAGCATCTTCTAATGTCCAGCATTAGAGAAGTTTTAAGCTAGTATTAACAGTTGCATAGATTAGTAGATACAGTGAATTTGGGTAATTGTAGCCACATTTGCTTTAGAAAGCATGATTTTAAGCATTAAATCTCTCTCCTCATGTAGTTCAACTAAGATGTCAATAGTAAATCTGACTTAGTAATTGTATGTTCAAAAAGCAGTCACATATAACATTATATCGACCCTGACTTTAGGTGAAAGAAATTCACATGTACTAGTGAGATCTTGAGTGATACATTAGGTTAAAGCACATTGCTATACAAGTGTAAAAACCTTTTTCATGGCATCACATGGTTGATAGACCCAAGTCCTGAAAGTTGTCCATTGCTCATACCTTTGGCCAATATTTATAAAGTCTAGCATATATGAGGACTCACATGATAGACACATATCAAACATGTATCTCACATAAATACACAGACAAGCTTCACAAAAAAACCACATTAAACACAAATAAGCACACACTATTCAAGCACAAGAACATGTAAATGTACAAACATAAAGATATATACAAACATTCAGAAAACACAAATAGCCACAGCA
Source organism: Sigmodon hispidus (assembly GCA_004025045.1). NCBI lineage: Eukaryota > Metazoa > Chordata > Mammalia > Rodentia > Cricetidae > Sigmodon > Sigmodon hispidus. Next base: position 4,377 of record PVIH01025975.1, on the reverse strand, counting down.
CATTAAACCCCAAACACATACAAGTACACAAAAATATACACACATAGATACACCCAGACATAAACAATATTATTTTAAGAACACTTAGAATGTGGGTTGAATAAATTTACCTAAAATGGATTTTTTTGAATTTGTCATTTTTTAGTTTATATGATATAATGGAATGTTCTTAGTAGTTCTGATTTCATAAAACTAGTCTTTTTCTGGTGGCCATAAAATAAATATTTTCCAAGTCTAGTACTTAGAAGAATTTGCCCAATTGAAGGAAAAGTTGCACGACAGACTTAGCATTTATTTTTACTTTCTTAAAATTATACTTTTCAGTCTTTATCAGTACCACATAAGTCTACAACTGTTAAGTAATGGAAGCAGATGCAGAGATCTACAGCTAACAACCATGGTGAGCTTCTAGTGTCCAGGTACTGAAGAGGGACAAAAATATGTAAAAAATAGTCAAGATCATAACACAGAAACACTTAACCTTAGCTAGAGGGATCACAGGAACTCTGAACAGACAGCTGTGGAATATGAATTAAACTTAACTAAGTTCTCTTAAAGTGAGTGACTGTTGTGTAGTGGCTTATATAGATTATGGTTCCCCTGGCAGTGGAATGAGGATATATTCTTAGTATATAAGTTTAATTTTTGGAGCCCATTCTCAATGGAAGAAGACTTTGCTTAGTCTTGATACAGTAGGGAATGAGCTTGTCCTACCTCAACTTGACATGGTAGGCCTTGCTCTCTGAGAAGCAAATGAGATGGAGTTGGGATGCAGAAAGAGGAAGTGGTAATAAGGAAAGTGGGGAAAAATGGTTGGTATGGTAAATGACAAAAAATATTTAATTAAATTTTTGAAAACAGGAGTGATGGTAAGAGACACTGAAATTTCTAATTTTTTTAAGAATTAACTAATAAAGAACTTTAAAATAGACTTTGTTCTGATTTGGTCTGTGGTTTTAGACACTTTTTTTTCTCTTTAGTAAATTTGAATTAGTTTTGCTGAGTAATTTTGCTAAAGTTCATCAATTTAGATCATGCTATGTTGCACATGGGTCATTGCTGCTACCTTCCAAAAGGTGAGATTACTTGTGTGTACCTAGTAATTCATCATTTATATTTTAATTATTTTCTCCCAAGATATATGTCTAAGTTAATGTTTATAAATTGTGTCAAATATAAAATCTGATAACAAATTTAGCTCTTATTTACAAGCAGTCAATTATGTATAAGGAAATTTTATTTTCTGTTAAGATTTTTGAGTTCAGCTTGCTTTAATTCAGGATATAAAATTATGAAGACATTGTTTGTGTTTAAGTGAAGCTATCATTACATTTTAAAATAGGTGCAATGTGCCAAGTAGGTCCAGATATACTCAAATTAAGAAATAGAGATTTCCTGCAGTCCAAATATATGTTTTTCTTGACCACTGAAACAGGATGTATTACATCAGGCACACTCAGTATCATAGAACTAGACTTTTTTAGCCAGCTTGTCATTAAGACATGTTTAATGCTTGCTGTACATGTATGTGAACTGAGTTGAGAATGAAAAGAAAAAATGTTAAGAATAGCTGAAATCCAAGGGCTTCCCTGGCTACAATTCAGCTAAGTGAAATTCACAGTGCAATCCTACCAGTTGTTTTTGTACTGTTGCCTCTATGATTAAAGACAAAAACATTATGTAACTACTTCTGACTCATAATTTTCTTAGAATATTTCCTAATGAAAGATAAGAGCTTTTATTTTAGATTTTTTATTTGACATTGTCTATGCAAATGTTTGAATACTACTTGAATTTTTGTTGCCTATGGAGGCCAGAAGTGGATGTCAGATTCTCTGCAACTAGAAATTGTTGTAAGTTTGTATGTAGGTGCTGAAAATCAAACCTAGGTGCCCTAGAAAAGAAATCAGTGCTCTTACTTGCTGTGTCTTTGCTCCAGTTCCACAGTTTTTGCCCCTTCATAGGAAATCCGTTTGATATTTTATCTGTTTGACATAATTGCTATCGTTTGTTTAGATTTTTATTCTACTTTCAAGAAGTTCTGGGATTTCAAATGTCCATTAATAACACAGCTGTTACATGTGTTGTGGGTAAATTATTGCAGGTTAATCAACAATTAGGTAAGATGCATCCCAAGCCCCTATTTATAATTTTCATGTGTAGTTTGTGTGCCAAATATAAGCTTCTGGTAATCAGAAATTCTTACTGTACTTGTCTATTCCTAAAACTGCTGAAACATAGTGGTATGTAATTTTCAGTTAGAGGATTATTTCAATTTAAACCAGTAGATTATCTTATTTAGATTTTATTCCTAAAATGGCTAATGTTCAAAATGCTTCTTTTTAAATTAGAAAAAAGTGAGAACTCCATTATCACATGAGCAAACTTTGGCTATTTCTGTTTTTTACAATAAATTAACTTTTAAAATAAAATGTCTTTCTCAAATACTTGCGATTGAAGTTTAAAGTCTGTTTTGTTAAATACTAGGATATCTACATTAGCTTGCTTCTTAAATTATTTAATTAGAATGTTTTTATTCAAACCTTGTCCTCTGAGATCTTTGAAGTTGAGATGCATTTCCTGTATGTGACTGAGGGATTGATTCTGCATTTTATCCATTCTATTACTCTGTTTCTTTATATAAGACAATTGGGTCCATTATATTAAGACGTAATAATGTCCAGTTATTATTAAATCCTGTTGTTTTTTGGTGAAGTGTTTATGTTTTCCATCTTGGGCTTTTGCTGCTTGTGATAATTTATGTTTTGTGTTTCTGTGGGTATATCTATTTTTTTTAGGATGGGATTTTTTTCTAGTGGTTTCAGTTGGGTTGAATTTGTGTACAAGTATTGTTTAAATGTCATCTTGTCATGTAACATCTTATTTATTCCATCTATGTTGATTGGGAGTTTTGTTTGATATAATAGTCTTTGCTGATGTCCATAGTATATTAGTGTCTGCATAGCAACTATCCAAGCAGAGTCTCCATTAAGAAATTAAGATTTACTCTAATGGGCCTGTCTAGAACTACTCTGATGGGTGTGCATTATACCTTCCTTAGCCTTTGCCTTTTGCAGCTCTTAATATTACTCTTTTTATTGAATAATCTAGTTGTTTGATTATTCTTTGTGGAGTGAACATTTCTGGGAGATACAGCTAATTGGTGTTCTGTAATATACTTATATCTCCACATTTAATTTGGGAAATTTTCTTCTTTGATTTTTGTTGAAAATATTTTCTGTGCCTGATATTCTTCCTTTATATCTATACCTATTACTCTTAGGTGTGGTCTTTTTATTGGGATCCTGATTTCATGGATGTTTGTATTATGGCTTTTCTTGGATTAGTGAGTTTTTCTCTGCCGAAAACTATACTCTTTATTGTAACTTTCATACCAGAGATTCTCTCTCTTGTCTCTTTTATTCTGTTGTTTATCCTTGCATTTGCAGTTCCTGATTGTTTACTCAGATATTTTATTACTCATTCCCTCAGTTTGTATTTTACCTATAACTTTTACTTCAATTTCTGTGCTTTGAAATTGTTCATTCAACTTTTGATACCTTTTCTTGTTTATTTTTGCTTTCTTTGCAATATTTATTATTTTTTATTATTTTTACTTTTTTTTCTCTTTAATTTTTTTAAGGGAATTGGTAGTTTTACATTAAAGACTTCTATTATCTTTTTTATGTTATTTTTTAAAATGGTTTTCTTTACCTTTCACAACATTATAATATTCAGGTTTTGTTGTTGCCAAACTGTTGTTTTCTGGGAAGACATATTACATTTTATGCCATTGTATGTATTCTTGCACTGATGTCTATGCATGCTTTCTTTTAAGTTTTTCTTAAAAATAACTTGGTGCAAGCATTGCCTGTGTTTAAGGTCATTATTCTTGATTCAGTCTGCTTTGTCTGTGTTTGTAATTCAGAAGCATTTTTTATTCAATAAGCTTCTGGACCAAATAGAGCTACTTCATTCTGTGTCTTAGGGTGGTTCTGTGGTCTCAGTATAATCAGTTTGCTTAGAACTGGGTCCAATAAATGTGTGACTGTAGATACTTGTGTGAAGAATTCTTTTCTGATTGCCTGAAATTTGTACAACACTGAGAGGTGCTGGGTGGCAAGGTTGTGCCTATGTTCTATAGACGACATAAAAATGTTAACTTTTGAGTCATTTGAAATAGCTTTCTCAGATACCCAACTATTAGTCACACTTACATCAGACAGCAGCTATAAAAACCAAAGTAACACTATACCCCTAGTAAATATATTCACTATGCTAAACACTGTGATAGTCCATTTAAGATAATTTATCACATCTCAGCCTCTTACAGCTGTTGCCTGCTGATATCAAAATGCACAGATGTGTGGTACCCAG
>PVIH01025974.1:0-19631 GCA_004025045.1 Sigmodon hispidus | reverse complement strand
AGGAAGTTTTCTTTGTGAATTAAGATGTTTAGTGAACAGAGTCAATCCTGTGATAAAAGTCAGGTCAAGTCTCTAGAGGGCCATGTGCCATCTAATCATACTAGGTATTAAGGCAGGACCATGGTTCTGGTCATTAAGGAGCACAGGTCCTTCTCCCACAGGAGGCCACAGTCTGTGGTCCTGGCTCCCGTATGAGCATTGTAGTGGGTCATGTAGAGACAGGGTGCAGCCCACACACCCCAGGGTTCCATTAAAGTTTACATTAAATTCTGGACCCGGGGTACTGGTAATGAGGGAGCTGGCCTTTGCCCATTTCACTCTTCAGACAACCTCGTGGTGTTATAGTGCGAAGGAACTTCCTGTAGCAGTGAATGTTCTAGATCAGACACAAGGTCCAACTGTGGTTGTTCTTTGTGATACTCCAGATAAGACCTGGACACAGAGAATCTTCTGGGTGCGGCCCACACACCCTTGATCCCAAGCTGTGTCCTTGTCATTTGACATCCAACTGTGGTTGTTCTTTGTGATACTCCAGATAAGACCTGGACACAGAGAATCTTCTGGGTGCGGCCCACACACCCTTGATCCCAAGCTGTGTCCTTGTCATTTGACATCCTTGTGTGGTGGAGAATACTTGAAAGCCATGATGTGGCTTGGCCCATCTGCTGTGAGAATGTTGTCTGTGGGAGGGTGGTGGGTAGAGCTCACATATCCTATGATCTCCTATCACTCATGGGTGAAGAGTCCAATGGTCCTGGTTATCATGGCATGGCCTGGGTCACACATGAGGCTATGATATGTCCATTCAAATTAAGTGACATGAAGATAATGAATGCCTGGCTTCAGGCCAGGTCATGGTCATTTCAGTGTCCATTTCTCTTTATCATTAAGGTGAGGCACAGTAACTTTAATGCCTGGCTCATGTATGGTGGGATTTTTGTCCTGGGTCAGATAGAGGGTGTGTCCCCAAAATCGTTGAGGACATGGGCCAGGCTCTTGGAGGTCATGGAGCTGCTAATTTCTTTGGAGGGTGGTTTATGACCTTGCTTCTGGGTTAATAATCAGATCATCATATCATCTGAATCTTGGATATAATGGGTCCAGATATCAGTTACTCAGAATAAGACCAAATTTGGTTTAGTCCAAGATTCTGTGGCCTGAGTTACATTGAGAACTGTTTTTACCCTGGAAATTGAGTTTAAGTCAATATAAAGTCTTGTTTAGCCCAGGCTATGTCTCTTCTTTTGTAGGGACTTGTACAGGGTCAGGGATTAGCCCAGGCCCTCTCTTTCCTTTTCAAGGCCTGTAGGATGGTGCAGGCCTGCTTCTCTGTTTTAGGGGCCCAGGACTCTTCAGGTTTCAGGACAGGCTCAGGTCCATATCACTCTTGTTTGAGCTCATACCTTTACAGTATAGGGGAGAGCCCAGGCCTATATCTTTTTCTTTAGCCCAGGGTTCTCTATGCTTATGGATAGGTGTACATACAAAGTCTTATTGTTTGGGTACAGGTCTCTTCATGGTTTGGGGACGCACAGGCTTCTTCAAGGCTAGGAATAGGCCCATATCTCTCTTCATTCAGGTCAGGCCTCTTGAGGGCTAGGGTTTGCCCAGGCCCACGTTTCTTCTTTAGTTAGGCCCAGGTGTCCTGAGGGTTAGGATAGGCCCAGGTTTCTTTTAAGACAGTGATAGGTCCAGGTCTAAATCTCTTCTTTAGTCAGGCCCAGGCCTCTTCAGGGTTAGGGGAGGCCCAGGCCCATGTCTCTTTCCATCAGGCCCAGGCCTCTTCAGTGTTAGGGGAGGCCCGGTCCACATCTCTTCTTGATTCTTCAGGTCCAGGCCTCTTCAGGGTTATGGAAGGCCCAGGCCAAAATCTCTTCTTTAAGCAGGCCCAGGCCTCTTCATGGCTGGGGAAGGCCCAGGTCTACATCTCTTCTTTAGGCAGGCCCAGGCCTCTTCAGGGTTTGGGAAGGCCCAGGCCAACATCTCATCTTGATTCTTCAGGCCCAGGCCTCTTCAGGGTTTGGGAAGGCCCAGGCCAACATCTCCTCTTGATTCTTCAGACTCAGGCCTCTTCAGGGTTAGGGGAGGCCCCGGCCCACATCTCTTCTTTAGTCAGGCCCAGGCCTCTTCAGGGTTAGGGGAGGCCCCGGCCCACATCTCTTCTTTAGTCAGGCCCAGGCCTCTTTTGGGGTTGGGGAGGCCCAGGCCTACATTTCTTCTCGATTCTTCAGGCCCAGGCCTCTTCATGGTTTGGGGAGGCCCCGGCCCACATCTCTTCTTTAGTCAGGCCCAGGCCTCTTTTGGGTTTGGTGAGGCCCAGGCCTACATTTCTTCTCGATTCTTCAGGCCCAGGCCTCTTCAGGGTTAGCAGAGGCCCAGGCCCACATCTCCTCTTGATTCTTCAGGCCCAGGCCTATTCAGGGTTAGGGGAGGCCCAGCCCCACATCTCTTTCTATTCAGGCCCAGGCCTATTCAGTGTTAATGGAGGCCCATGCACATATCTCTTCTTTAGTCAGGCCCAGGCCTCTTAAGGGTTAGGGGAGGCCCAGGCCCATGTCTCTTTTTATTCAGGCCCAGGCCTCTTCAGGATTAATGGAGGCCCAGGCCCAAATCTCTTCCTTATTCAGGCCTAGGCCTCTTAATGGTTAGGGGATGCCCAGTCCCAAGTCTCTTTCTATTCAGGCCCAGGCCTATTCATTGTTGGATTTTTTTTGAAATTTCTGTTGTTTTCTTTTAATTAATTTTGACTTAAAAGCACAGCTAATAGTGGCATGAATTGACCAATAGGATTTGCTTCTGCTCAGCAACCAAACAGAATGAGGAGGTAGTTTACAGAATGGAAAACTATCCCTGCCAGCTAGACATTCACCAGACGGGATAACACCCAGAGTATATAAAGAACGTGAAAATAATACCAGAAGTTAGTGAATAAAATAGAATGATGAGTTAAACAGAAGTTTCTCAAAAAAATACAAATGTCCAATAAATATATGGAAAACTGCTGTACATCTGTACCCAGGAAGCACATATAAATCAAAAGTAGGTTGAAATTCCATCAACTTTAGACAAGATCATTGTCATCAAGGAAAACAGCAAATTCTGTCCAGAATGTGAGCACGTGAGGGGGGAGCCTCCCCTTAATGCTGAAGATGGTACTATAATCACTATGGAAACCCACATGCTGGCTCATGAAAGCCTGACAGGGCTGTCAGATTTCTGGCTACACCACTCCCAGATGTGCACTGGAAGGACTCTGCTAGTGTATAATAGAAATGCCTGCACACTGTATAATAGAAATGCCTGCACACTCACATTTTCTCGCACTAATCACAGCAGCCAAGCTGCGGGCTCAGGCACAGAGATACAATGTAATATTATTTATCCATAGGAAGAACAAACATGTTATTAGTAGGAAAATAGATGGAACCCGAGATTGTTCAAAGTATAATTTGTCAGACACAGACAAACATGATGTAATTTTGCACATGTTCGGGATGTAGAGGGAAGACTAGGGATTATTTAGGGAAGTGGACAGGGAATGAGTGTGATGACCAGTTTTGGAAGGTGGATGATGAAAATGTTGTTTTCATACATAAAATGCCAGTAAATTCCATCAAATTTTATAATTATGTAGTAATAGGAGTAATATTTAAAAAATAGCCAAATTAATCAATAACAGAGTAACCAAAAGTATGCACCAGAGAATGGCTAGCCTCTAGTCAGTGGTGTCAAAAAAACTGAAAGTCGATATGTAAATGATTGAAATCTGTTCCCTCTCACTTGTACCAAATGGATTCAAAGTGGGTTGAAGGTCTAAATGTAAAACTTGAAACTATAAAAGGAGGAGGAGAAGGAGGAGGAGGAGGAGGAGGAGGAGGAGAGAGACAGATTTGAAATACTTTGATGTATTATTATAGGCAGGGATTTCATGGCCAGGACCTAATGCACAGTAAACAAAAACACAAATAGAGAAGTGAACAGTATTGAACTAAAAACCTTCTACCCAGTTCTGAAAACAGAGGAGACAGCCTTCAGAATAGTAGGATGAATATTTGTGAAATATCTGACGCAATACTAATATCTCAGGTTCAGGAGGAACTCAAACATGGTCAAAAATCCAGTTAAAGTAGGTAAATTATCAGACACAGTTCAAAAGACTTATATGTGGACAACAGATATCTGAAAAATATATGTTTAATATCTATCAGATAGATTCATCTCAAAACTATGGTGGGAGGTTAGGGTCCAGCTAATAGTTAAATCTCTTGCTTGGCACATGCATGGCTCTCTGGGCTCTACAACCACAATCTAAACAAACCCCACACTAAGATATCTTCTGATTCCTATTAGAATATCTATTACTTTAAAAATTAACAACTTTTGGTCAGGATGTGGAGAAAAAGGAACTCTTGACTATTGCTTATGTGAAGGTGAATACACTTTATAGCGAAAAGTGCCCAAGTCCTATACAAAATTGGGGGCATCAACATTTTACTATGGCAGCCTTAGTAGATTATATGCATCTGGAAAATATCCATTCCTTTTGAATTTTCTGATTTAGAGCAATGTGAGTTTTTAAGGCATGCCAATATGATTTTTTGAATTTCATTGATATCTATTGTAATGCCTTCAACTTTTTCTTTGATTTTATTAATTGAGTCTTTTGTCTTTTTTGGTTATTTTGATGAAGAGTTGGTTGATTTTCCTAATTCTTAATTTCATGAGTTTATTGTGTTTATATCCATTTCTTCTGTATTAACTTCTTTTCTAGTACTAATTAATTAATTAATTAGATAATTTATTTCTACTGCTTTTGTGTTTGGCATCATTTTGTTTTCCCAAGGCCCCTATTCTACATCATTAAATTATTTAGTTAAGACCTCTTTGATTTTTTTTTAAAAAAGTATGTATTTAAAGATACAAATTTCCCTTTAGGAATGTTTTGTTGTATCTCATATAAAATGAAAATGTTGCATTTCATTCACCTTTAGAAATAACTTGGTTTCTTTGGTGAGCATTCCTCATTCAGCAGTGTGCTGTTTAAATCTCCATGATTTTGTGACTTTTCTGTAGTTTTCTTGCTATTGACTTATGATTTTATTTCTTTTTTTTTGTCTGATAGAATACAATGAGGTATTTCAGGAGAATTAGTCCGAGTGGAGCGAGGCAGACGAACGGTTGTGTGGTCGCGTCTCGGAAACCGGTAGCCTTTGCAGCATGGCTGACCAACTGACTGAAGAGCAGATTGCAGAATTCAAAGAAGCCTTCTCACTGTTTGACAAGGATGGAGATGGGACCATAACAACAAAGGAGCTGGGTACTGTGATGAGGTCTCTTGGGCAGAACCCCCACAGAAGCAGAGCTACAGGACAAGATTAATGAAGTAGATGCAGATGGTAATGGCACAATTGGCTTCCCTGAATTTCTGACAATGACGGCAAGAAAAATGAAAGATACAGATAGTGAAGAGGAAATTAGAGAAGCATTCCGTGTGTTTGATAAGGATGGCAATGGCTATATTAGTGCAGCAGAGCTTCGCCATGTGATGACAAACCTTGGCGAGAAGCTAACAGATGAGGAGGTTGATGAGATGATCAGGGAAGCAGATATTGATGGTGATGGTCAGGTAAACTATGAAGAGTTTGTACAAATGATGACAGCAAAGTGAAGACATTGTACAGAATGTGTTAAATTTCTTGTACAAAATTGTTTATTTGCCTTTTCTTTGTTTGTAACTTATCTGTAAAAGGTTTTCCCCTACTGTCAAAAAAATATGCATGTATAGTTATTAGGACTCCATTCCTCCATGTTTTCTTCCCTTCTCTTCTGTCATTGTCCTTAAACCTTATTTTAGAAAATTGATCAAGTAACATGTTGCATGTGGCTTACTCTGGATATATCCAAGCCCTTCTGCACATCTGAACTGAGATGGAGTTGGTCAAATGAGGGAACATCTGGGTTATGCCTTTTTTAAAGTAGTTTTTAGGAACTGTCAGCATTTTGTTGTTGTTGAAGTGTGGAGTTATAACTCTGCGTGGACTGTGGACAGTCAACAATATGTACTTAAAAGTTGCACTATTGCACAACGGGTGTTTATCCAGGTACTCATACACTATTTTTTTGTACTGCTAGTCTTACCAGGAACATTTTCTTTTATTGTTACTTGCTTTTTAAACTTTGTTTAGCCACTTAAAGAAAATCTGCTTATGGCACAATTTGCCTCAAATCCATTCCAAGTTGTATATTTGTTTTCCAATAAAAAAAATTACAATTTACTCCCAAAAAAGAGAAAACAATGAGGTATTTCAACTTTCTTGTGTTTGTTAAGACTTTCTTTGTGTCTTAATGTATGATACTTTTTAGAGAAAATCCTAATGGCTGTGAGAAGAACATGCATCCTGCAGTGTTTGGATGGAATGTTCTGCAGAGATCTGTCCAGTCTTTTTGACCTGTGATCTTATTTAACTCTAAGGGTTTTCTGGTTTGGTTGTTGTTGGGATGTTGGTCAAAGTGGAATAATTGAGGCACCTACTATTACTACTACATAGGGATTAATCTGAGTCTATAAACATAGTATTTGTTTTATGGAACTGGGGGCATGTTGGTGAGTGTATGTTGAGAATTTTAAGGTCCTCTTGGTGTTGCTCCCCTAAAAAGCATAAGAGGCATTCTGTATTTCTTTTGACTTGTTTTGGTTTTAAGTCTGTCTTATCTTGTTCCCTAGTTCCATTTTATTTTAATCTCTCTTCACCCCTTTACTCTAAATTAGGGTGATATTGAAGTTTGATTTCTGGAAGCTGCAAATAGATGGATCCTGTTTCTGAGTCCAATCTGCTATTCTGAACCTTTTGATGTCAGAATTGAGACCATTAATATTCAGAGTGAATGTTAAAAGGTGTCTATTAGCTGTTGCCATTTAATTGATGTTGTAGTATTTGCTTGACTATTGTTATGTTATCTTTTGGTTTTTTTTCCCCCTGTACCATCTTAGATGTGTTTGTTATTTTCTTGAATCCAAAGAATTCCTTCCAGAATCCTCTAAGAAATGTGCTAGTGGTCATAAATGCTTAGGTCTGGTTTTTAATCATGAAACAATTTTTTTTCTTTCTCTATCAGTTATGACAGTTTTACTGAGTCTGGCAGTTCAGGTTTAGACTTTGAAATACTTCATCACATGATCTTCTGGCTTTTCACATTTCTGCTCTGGAATCTTCTGTTACTCTGGTGGCCTGCCCTTGCATGTAACTTGCTTCTTTCTTGCAGATGTTAGCACATTTTCTTTGTTCTGTATATGTAATGTTTTAACTATAATACAAAATGGGAAGTTTCTTTTCTAGTCCTATTTAATGTTCTATGTGCTTCTTATATTTTGATGTGTCTCTTTCCCTAGACTTGGTAGAATTTCTGCTGTGATTGTATTGAAAATATTCTCTATGTCTGACTCTTAAGATTTGTTCTTTGGTTTCTCAGAGATCTTACATATCCCTTTGTACTTCAAAATACTTTACCATTGCCCTCAACCACTGCTTCCCTTCTTTCCCTAAAGCCTGTGTCCTGTCCTTCTGAACATTCTATGGTTTGGGTTTTTTGAGGTGAGGCTTTCTATTGACAAGGCCTTCCTCTGAGCTTTTATTTGACATACTGACACTCTCAAGACCCGCATCATTTCAGTTTGTTTGTCCTTCAGTATTTTCATCTCTTGTGTTTATTTCTCCTCCTCTCTCCCCCCTCTCTCTTTCTCTCTCTCTCCCTCCCTCCCTCCCTCTCTCCCTACCCCCCCTCTCTTTTGCAGGGGATGGGTTTTATGACAAGATTTCTCTGTGTGTAGTCCTGGCTGTCCTAGAACTTACTCTGTAGACCAGGCTGGCCTTGAACTCACAGAGATATGCCTGTCTCTGTGTCCCAAATTCTGAGATTAAAGATATATGACATCACCTGGTTGACTCCCTTATTTCATTATGCTATTTGTGTTACTATGGAATTCATTTGAGTCCTTTTAAAAATATTTATATTCATTCTTTTCAATTCTTGGTTCATAATTTCATCTGGTTTTCTTTCAATGAGAGTCATTACTCTGAGATCAATAGTTTCTTTTCATTTTGAAGAACTCTTTACTTTATGTGTGTGAGTGTTTTACCTGCCTGTATGAGTGTGGACCATGCCTGTGCTTGGTTCCTGGGGATACCAGAAGAGAATATCAGATCCTTTGAAGCTGGAGTCACAGAAGGTTCACACCCAGAAAGGTGTGAACACATGTTAGGGTGCTGGGAGTCAAACCTAGGTCCTCTGCAAGAGCACTCTGTGTTCTTAACCACAGAGCTTAAGCTGTCGTGATATATTGTATATTTAATACAATCAGTCTGGAATATCAGAAAGAGGAAACAGTTTTCAGTCAATTGTCATCCAGCCAACTTCTCAGGCTGAACAGGGTAAGTACTGTCTTCAAGGGTCCTCAGACTGACTGGTTGCTTCTACATAATGGATGAACCTCTGCCTTCTTCTGCCTTACCCAGCTGTTTTACTTTCTGATTCAACTCTGTATCATAATCCTAGAGTTAGGATTAAGGTTGTGAGCTACTACTTCTTGGCTGTTAGGCCTTGAACTCACAGAAATCCAGAAATATCTCTGTCTCCTGTGTGATGGAATTAAAGGTGTGGGCCACCACTCTCTGACCTTCATGGCTTGACTGTGGGTGACTCTGTTCTCTGATATTCCAGGCTGATTTTATTAAATATACAATCTGTCACCACACATCCCCTTTTGTGTTAAAAAAGAAAAGGTTATAACTTCTTCAGCCCCTGGGATCAGTAGCTTCTTAAGGAAGCATGATTCTTATATTTTTTTTTTTGGTTGGGATTTTCACATCAGGAGGTAGATTGTTGGTTGATTTCTTTTTTGCTTTTTTTTATTTAAAAAATTTATTTTTGACATACCAACCACAGTTCCCCTTCCCTCCCCTCTTCCCACTTACCTCCGGCTTTCCCTCCTCACCTACCATCCACTCATCAGAAAAAGATAAGGCCTGCCATGGAGAGTCAACAAAGTCTGGGATATAAGGTTGAGGCAGGACCAAGCCTCTCCCCGCTGTATCAAGGCTGAGCAAGGTATCCATCCCTCTGTAGGGAATGGGCACCACCAACTACTCAAGCCATACAACTGTCAGCCATATTCAGAGGGCCTAGGTCAGTCCCATGCAGGTTCCAGAGTCAGTCCAGAGTCAATGAGCTCCCAGTAGCTTGAGTCAGTTGTCTCTGTGTGTTTCCCCATCTTGATCTTGACCCCTTTGCTCATATAACCCCTCTTCCCTCTCTTCAACTGGACTCCAGGCCAGTGCTTAGCCTTGGATTTCTGCATCTGCTTTCAACCATTGCTGGATAAAGGTTCTGTGATGACAATTAGGGTAGTCATTAGTTTGATTACAGGAGAAGGCCAGTTCAGTCACCCTCTCTACTATTGCTTGGAGTCTTAGCTAGGGTCGTCCTTGTGGATTCCTGAGAGTTTCTCTAGCACCCTGTTTCTCCCTAGCCCCAAAATGGTTTCCTCCATCAATATATCTATTTCATTGTTCTTCCTCTCTGTCCCTTCCCCAACTCAGCTAACCTGTTCCCTTGCTCTCTTCCCACCTCCCCTTAGCTCACCCCATGCTCCTAACTTAATAGGAGATTTTATCTATTTTTCTCTTCCCAGGGGGATCCATGGATGTCTCTCTTAGAGTCCTCACTGTTACCTAGCTTCTCTGGGGTTACCTGGCTGTCCTTTGTTTTATGTCTTAATATATATCCACTTATAAATATACCCACTTATAAGTGAGTACACACCATGTTTGTCTTTCTGGGTTTGGGTTACCTCACTCAGGGTAATTTTTTCTAGTTCCATTCAGTTGCCTGAAATTTTCAAGATGTCTTTTTTTAATGGCAGAATAATACTCCATAGTGCAAATTACCACATTTTAAAAAATCTATTCTTCAGTTGAGGGGCATCTAGGTTGTTTCCAGGTTCTAGGTATTACAAACAATACTGCTATGGACATAGTTCAACATATGTCCTTGTAGTATAAATGTGTATCCTTTGGGTATATGCCCAATAGTGGTATTGATGGATCATTAGGTAGATTGATCCCCAGTTTTCTGAGAAACTACCATACTGATTTCCAAAGTGGCTGTACAAGTTTACATTCCAATCAGTAATGGAGGAGTGTTCCCCTTGCTCCACATCCTCTCCATCATAGGATGTCATCAATGTTTTTTATCTTAGCCATTGTGACAAGTGTAAGATGATATCTCAAAGTTGTTTTGATTTACATTTCCCTAATGGCTAAGGATATTGAGCACTTCTTTAAGTGTCTTTTGGCCATTTGAGATTCTTCTGTTGATAATTCTCTGTTTAGATATGTACTACATTTTTAATTGAATTATTTGATATTTTGGTGTCTAGTTTTTAGAGTTCTGTATGTATTTTAGAGATCAGCCCTCTGTCAGATGTAGGGTTGATGAAGATCTTTTCCCATTCTGTAGACTTTCATTTTGTCTTCTTGTTGAGAATGCCTTACCGAGCAAAAGTACTAACTAAGGCATGTGGCTTAACATAGATAAGGATTATGGGCTAATTTAAGTGTAAGAGCTAGATAATTGTAGTAGCACGAATTTGGGTTGTATGAATGAGTCTTGGAGCCAAATATTGGGGAAAGGCTGAAATATCAGAGAGAGAAAGCATCACAGTCAATTCTCACCAAACTGTCTTGCAACTTCCTCAACCCCACTTCTGGTAACTTCTGCCTATGCTTCTGTCAGTCACTTCTGTTTTGCCTGGTTTCTACAGCCCTTATACACCCTATCCCATCCAGGTTAGGATTAAAGGCATATAGCCTTGAACTCACAGAAACAGAAGAAGTTCTGTCTCTGAAGTTATGGGATAAAGGATGTAGGTCACCACTCCCTACTTTCCCTGTGCTGGGATTAAAGGTGTGTATGACTGACTCAGCTGTTTATCCTTGTATTCAAGGATCAAGGATTTCCTGAGCTGTCTGCCTAGGATTTGACCAATGTGGTCTCTCTGATAGCCCAGGATTTATTAAATATTTAACATATAAAATATTAATGTGCTTGAGCTACTGGCCCAGCATTACTACAATATTAAGCCTCCACTCAATTATTTGGCTATTGGGTATTTGAGAGTTTCTGGCGGGCAGAAACATTAAGCAACAATGTTCAGGTTATGTGATGCTGGGATCAACCTGGGTCTTTCTGATGTTAGAAAAGTTCTCTATAGACTGAGCCATATCTCCAGTCCCTAAAGACAGCTTTTAATCCTGTCTTGTAGATCTATTAGTATCGATCTTTAGGACAGCAGAACGGTTTTTCATTTTTAAACACCAACATCTTTATACTTAAGTCACATCCTCTTCCTGTTAGGAACACTAACAATACTTCTGTTCTCCAGAGCTACTTTAATTATCTTTATTGTTATTATTTTTTGAGTTAGGGCCTTATATAGCCAGGCTGGCTTAAAATTCATCACACAATGTAGCCAAAGATGAATTCACATTTCTGCCACCCCCTCCTAGGTGCTGGAATTGCAGCAGTTTGCCCCTGTACCGTACTGAGCTTCTCTGGTTATTTTGAAGTATATTATAAATTGTTAGAAACTATAGGAATATTCACACCACCACAGAACACTGAGATCTACTGTTCCTATCTAACTGGATTTTGGTACCCATTATAATATGTGTCTCCCTCTTCCAGGCTGTAGTGACCATTAGCTGCTAGTCTGCTCTCTCCTTCAGGGAGAATGTGTGATATTTATCTTCACGTGCCTGGCTTCCTTCACTTACTATATAGACTCTTCTGTGATGGATAAAGTAGGGTGGTATTGGTGCTGGGCCAAATTCTTGCTATTGCTTAACCAGAAACAAGAAAGACACCTGTAGCCATGGCCCCCCCTCCCCTCCCATCCCAGGTTCCCTAAGGCCAGCCGGCAGTGGCTTCCAAGAGCAGGTAACCCACAGCTGAGCTATGAACAAGAGGGCACCTGTCTGTGGAGTCATTTCCTAACCAGCAGGCAAAACTCTAACAAAATATTTCTTTTTAAGGAATAAAAGGGAAAACTGTCCCAGGCTACTAGTCTTATTGACTGTCTCAAGAATAGAATGGGTGCATTAAGATCTGAGAGGCCCTTCTCTGAAACCTGAGGTAGTAGCAGGCTCATCACCCTGAAATTTGATAAAATCTGTCATTCAAAACAGCATGATTATGTGAATTGCATCAAAGGAAAACACAAGCCAGATGCCCTTATGTTATATTGAGATAATTTTATTCTGCAGATGAGAAATTAGTTTTTTAAAAGAGTGATGGTGTTTAGTAGCTAGTGGCTTATTTTTAGGTTTTGTTTTTTTATATTTGAATGTTAATTTATAATCACTTCTGCTCTCAATCATTCATGCACTTCTGGGTATTGAACCCAGGGTCTTACTAGGTAAACACTCCACTAATTCAGCTGCATCCCCAGCCTCATTTACTTTCATAGAACATCAACATCAGCACCCTAATACACACCTCATCAGTATCAGTTATGTCTGGGAACATAGTTGGGCATTCCACCTGTGCTGGCTAGTTTTATGTCAGTTTGACACAAGCTAGAGTTGTCTGACAGAATGCCTCCTTAGGCTCTGGCTATAAGGCATTTTCTTAGTTAGTGATTGATGTAGGAGGTCCCTGCCCATTGTGGGTGGTGCCATCCCTAGGATTGTGGTCTGAGGTTCTAAGGAAAGCAGGCTGAGCAAGTCATGATGAGCAAGCCAAAAAGCAGCACCCCTCCATGGCTTCTGCATCTGCTCCTGCCTCCAGGTTCCTGCCCTGTTTTCACACCTGCTCTGACTTCCCTCAGTGATGCAAATGTAAGCTGAAATAAACTCTTCCCTCCTCAAGTGTGGTCTTTCACAGCAAGAGATGTCCAACTGGACCTTACCCATCTCCTCCCTTCCCTACCACTGAAACTGGACCAAAAGAGAAGGTTCTTCTTCCTGCCCAGGCTTTCAGCTCAAGGGTTGTTAAGTCAAGAGAAAGACAATTTAAAAATTCAGGGCTGGGATTTCTTCAGTTCAGCTCCATCTACCTGTGGTCCAAACTGAATTCAATCAGACGTAGCAGAATTTCTTCTATAATGACCTGTTCAATTAGGCTCATAAGGAAGTATCTGCAGAGGGATGGAGATGCAGATCGGTGGATAGAGAACTTGCCCAGCATGTAGGAAGTCCTGGGTGCCATCCCAAGCACCAGATAAACTGTGATTACAGCATGCTGTAATCTCAGCACCCTGTAGGTGGAGGTGGGAGAAACAGGAGTTCAAGGTCATCCTCAACTACACACTAAGTTTATGACCATTCTGGACTTTGTGAGTCCCTGTTTCAAAGGTTAAAAAAAAGAAAATATTGCCAGGCGGTGGTAGTGGTTGTGGCAGCAGCAACGGCAGCACATACTTCTAATCCCAGCACCCAGGAGGAGAGGCAGGTGGATTGCCGAGTTTGAGGCCAGCCTGCTCTACAGAGGAAGTCCCAGGACAGTCAGCGCTATGCAGAGAAACCCTGTCTTAAAAAACTAAAAATCAGGGGCTGGAGAGATGGCTCAGCGGTTAAGAGCACCGTCTGCTCTTCCAGAGGACCCGGGTTCGATTCCCAGCACCCACATGGCAGCTCACAACTGTCTGTAGTTCCGGTTCCAGGCAAACACCAAGGCAAATAAATAAAGTTTAAAAAAAAAAAAAAAAAAAAAAAACTAAAAATCAGACTTCCTGTGTCTCTGAGTCAGGATGTAGGACTCTTGGCTCTAGCACCATTTCTGCCTGCATGCCACCATGTTGTCTACCGTAATGATGATAATGGACTGAACCTCTGAAATTGGACCCACTTCCAACTATAGTTAACATGATGAACTGGAAACTTGTACCAAAATAATGGAGTATGAACAATGTATGAAGAAAACAGGTTTGTTTAGCTTACAGTTGTGAAGGCTAAAGATCAAGGTGCTTCATCTGTTCAAACTGTCGGAAACACTACCCTACCTCCCACTCCCCCACCTCCCCACGCCGGCTATGTCACATCATGGTAGAGACTCAGAAAGGAAAAGGGCCGTATGCAAAAGGGGCCAAGCATGTTGGGTAGCCTTGTTTTGTAATGATAAATTTTTTAATATTTATTTTTACTTTATGTGAATTGGTATTTTGCCTGTGTGTATAATTGTATAAGGGTGCCAGATCTTGGAATTACAGACAGTTGTTAGCTGTCATGTGGATGCTGGGAATCGAACTCAGGTCCTCTGGAAGAGCAGTCAGTGCTCTTAACCACTGAGCCATCTGGAAGATTCCACTATTCACACTACTGCTATGGACAAAATTTTGAGGACATGAATTCCCAGTGGACCCACTAAAACTATATCTAAACCATAGCAATGGTTGAGTCTCTGAGTGGTCTTTGGACTTGAAAGATGCTTCAGTGGAAAAATCTGTTGCTGTGAAACTATGAGAACCTGAGTTGGAATTCCAAAAGCCACATAAGGCTAGAATTGGTAATATGCATCTATGATTCCAGCACACTCACTGGGAGACAAAGAATACCCAGAAACTCTTGAGGCAGATGCTCTGATCTATATGCAGCCAGGAACAACAAATGGAACCCTGATTCAAAGAAGATGAAACACAAAATGACACCTGAGGTTATTTTACCATCTCTACACCCAAGTGTGGCATGTACATACTCTCTCTCTCTCTCTCTCTCTCTCTCTCTCTCTCTCTCTCTCGCTCGCTCGCTCGCTCGCACTTGCACACACACACACGCACATACATACACACACAGAAGGATGCAGGAGGTTCCTATGAGCTCCAGACCATCTTGGGCTATGGAGTGAGACCATGTCTAAAAAGAACAAAATGAAAGGAAAAGTGTAAAGTCTGAAACAGGCGAAGAATCAAGCTACCACCCTTCGGAGGGCTCAGCTGATCTGGGGATTCTCAAAGCCTTTCCTGAGCCTGTGATCTTCTCTGGGTGTGTTCCCAGCATCCCTCTCTGTTCTTTACACCGAGGCTTCTACATCTCTGAGAAGAAGAAAGTTCTGGAACCAGAAAATAGAAAACATAATTTTAAATAACCCTAAACAACAAACTAACAGACAAAACCTCAAACTCTGAGCTGTTTGTGCTTCTGTTTTGCTTTGTTTCTGTCATGTGGAGATTGAAGCCGAGGCTGTGTGCAAGCTAGTGAGCTCTGCCACTGAGCTGCACCCTGAGCCCCAAGGCTGAGCTAGTTATTTATTTTCCTGGGTTTGTTGTTGTTGTTATTGTTCTGGTTTTTTTCAAGACAAACTTTTTTCAAGAGTTTGTCTGTGTAGTCTTGGCTGTCCTGAAAATTGCTCTGTAGACCAGGCTGGCCTCCAACTCAGAAATCTGTCTCCCTTTGCCCCCCTCCCCCATTAAAGGCATGCTCCACCATGCCAGGCAGTAAATAATATTTCTAAAATTCCCAAACAAATTAAAATATATACATCTCACACATTGCATATGTGTGCCTGCAGCTTTGTCTCCCGCAGAAAGACCACAGGGAATTTCAGATCCCAAGTCCGTTTTGTCAGCTCTGACATCACCAGATAAACCGTTTGCTCCTCTTCCTGTGTCCACAGTGCCTTGATTTTAGCCTAACAAAGAAACCTTTTCTCTGGGAAGTCTCTCACTCAGAATCTGTGTGTAGAAGTTCTGCAAGGGCTTTGGAAGTTGTATTTATTTTTAGCTGATAGTGTGATTGGCAGTAAAGCCTTTATAAAGAAGTGGATTGCCAGAAATGATACTGAGGCATTTTCTTTACCATGAATTCATTGTAGAAGGTTCTGGATGCCTAGGAGAATATAATTAGAACATGATTTAATTTTTTAAGTAATTCATCTTGGTGTTTAATTACACCTCCAACATGTCTAGCACAGTCCAGGACCCTGGAGCAAAGCTTGGCTTCTCTCTAATGAGAACAGAAAATGAGTGAGCAGGTTTCAGAAGTTCTGACACAGAGGGCCATGGAGGAGGCTGTGACCTGGACCCTGGGTGGCATCTTCCACGGAGTCATTGTAACACATCAATATTGTGTCATTAATTAATGAATGACACTAACTTCAGCCTTCTGAGTGCTGGGATCACAGAAATGTGCCACCACCAGCACACTCAAATTGCCTGGTTTTTCAGTAGTGAAAGGTTAGCTTGCAGAGTTGGCTCAGTGGTTAAGAGCATCTGTTGCTCTTGCAGAGAACCCTGGTTCAATTCCTAGCACCCACATGATGACTCACAATCATCCATAACTCCAGTGGCAGGGGATCTGATATTCTTTTCCAGGCATGCATCTGGGCCACAGGTATACATGCAGGCAAAGCACTCATCTACATAAAATAATAAAATAAATAAATCTTTTTAAAAAGGTTCCAGGTCATCCTTGACTACAGAGTGACCATGAGCTACATAAGACCAAGACCCTGCCTTGGGAAAAAAAAGATTCAATATGGAAAACAAAACAAATAGCTGTTATTGCTATTCAAACAGGGTGGCAGGTAAATTTATAAATTCAAAAACCAGTAACACAAACAATTATGAGTATAATCAATATCATGAGATAAAGTGATTAACACACAAAATCCTAGGAGTGGAGAAGCTACTTCAGTGCCCCAGATTGGCCAGGGAAGAGTTATTATAAAAATATTTGTTTTCAGGCTGTAGTGGTCCACACCTTAAAGCCCAGTACTTGGGAGGCAGAGGCAGGCAGATCTCTTGGAGTTTAAGGGCAAGCCTACTCTACTGAGAAACCTTGTCTCAAAACAACTTTAAAAAGTTGTTTTTTTTTTTAAAAAATCTATGTGAATGAGTGATTTTTCTGCTTGTATTTATTTGCATGCCTGGTGCCCCTGGAGGCCAGAAAAAGATGGGGGTTACAGATGTTGTGAAGCATCCTTTGAGGGCTGAACTGGTCCTAGTTTCCTAGAGTAAACCTGAAGTGCTGGACTTGGTGAGCTTAGAGGAAAGTGAGAAGAGGGGCAGGGAGGAAGCTCAGACTGCCTTAGGTTGGGGAGACCCTGAGCTTGCACACTTGACAACCTGTAAGTCTCCCAGTTAAATTTCAAATGAGCAAGAAAAAAAATCCGTGGCTAGGGATGTAACTCGTCGGTAGAATGCTAGTTCTACATGTGTGAGGTCCAAAGTTCAATCTCTAACATCACATAAAAGGAACCCAGATGTGGCAGGTACACACCTGAGGAAGAGGAGGAGGCAGGAGGGCTGGGGGTCCAGTGTCAGCTCTGTAACACAGGGGCTTTGAGGCCACTCTGGGCTGTATGATACCATGCCTCAAAACCAAAGGCTTTTTAGTGTAAGCATGTTCCCTGAATTTCTAGAAATATGCTAAAAAATTTTCTCATTATTTTTCTGAAATTCAAATTCAACTGGACATCTTGTTACCAGTCGAGGTCTGAACAGAGAGTTTCTAGGTTCTTGGTCTCTGTTCAAAGGACTGAAATAGACTCACAGTTTTGCAAAAGTAGAAAGGAAATGTTCTTCAAAGCTCACTGTGGCCAAGAGCGATGGCTACCACATGAGTGCCTCAGGCTACTGCAGTTTACTGACTTTATCTCCCTGTCCCAGTCTTGCATGGTCCAGCCTGGCCTTGAACTCATTATGTAGCTGAAGATGACTGATTTTTAATCCTCCTGTCTGCTTCCCAAATGCTGGGATAACAGGCAGCTTCCACTATGCCCATCCTATCTATCTGTCTGTCCGTCTGTCCTTCCATCCATCCACGTGTCTATCTATCTAGCAGGCTCTCAAGTCTGCTATGCATAAGCCATAGCCTACGTGAGAAGTCGGAGGACAATTTATAAGAATTGGTTTTCTGCTTCCACTGTGTGGATTCCGGGAATTGAACTCAGGCGTTAGGCTTGATGGCAGGTGCCTTTACCCTCTGAGACATCTTTTGGGGTTTTTTTTTTTTTTTTTAACTCTTTTTTGTTTTTGTTTTTTTGAGATGGGGTTTCACTGTGGAAGTAGAAGGGCTAGAAGTTCAAGGTCATCCTGGCTACAAAGGGGGCGTTGACTGGTTCTGTGAGACCTTGCCTAAAGAAAAGAAAAGAAGAAAGTGGATTTGTGAGTAAATTCCTATGGTGCGGCCACAGCTTTTCCTCTAGAATGTTGTTTTAATTTTCATGTTCCTCCATGTCTTACAGATGCAAGGACAGTGATGCCGTAAATATATCTCACTGAGTCGAGAGCTGGCAAAACATGAATGAACACATGACACTCGAGGTCTTTATTAACCAGTGGCCAAAAGCCTTTGAAACCATTTCATCTGTCATTGGCATTCTGTAAAAGGATGACCTAAAAATACCCGTGGGCTCCCCAGCAGGCCATTTGTCAACAGTGCAGTGTAACTATAATGAGCTTTATTGACATCATAAAAATGGGACGCCAGGTGGTGTCCATTTCCACTTATTTAATTGAAGAAATGAAAGATTGTGTAATGTGGAGCCAACTCAGCCATCTGTCAAGCCACACTAAAATTTTGTCATAGCTGCGACCTTGACTTCTAGGGTGACCATTGAAATGGAAGCTGCAGCTGATCTAAGAACAGCTCTAACCGCTCCCCACTGTTCTTCAGCACTGATTGACTGTGAGCAAATCAACCTGAACACTATATACGTAGGCTAAGATACAGAAAAAGGTGAAGTCATGAGATTCTACTCTGCGGCCTTTTGAAGTTAGAGTCAACATACGTAAACAGATTTTCTATAAAACAATAAATGAAACTATGGTACAGACCATTTTCTGGCCCTATGACTTAAGATTCAGGTATCAAAATAACATTTAATTTTCAAAATTGTGTGTGTGTGTGTGTGTGTGTGAGAGAGAGAGAAAGAGAGAGAGAGAGAGAGAGGGAGAGGGAGAGGGAGGGAGAGGGAGAGGGAGAGGGAGGTGAGGGAGAGGGAGGGGAGAGAGAGAGAGAGAGAGAGAGAGAGAGAGAGAGAGAGAGAGAGAGACCTGTGAAGTCCAGAAGAGGATGTCAGTTTAGAGGCTGAGCTTGGGTCCATAGGAACGGCAAGTGCTCTCACACTATACCATCTTTCAGACCCCTAAATCTTGGATTTTTAGGCATGAATTGAGACTCACATCTCCATACTATATATGCAAAACTTAGAATACTGGTGAAGTACTTTTCTTTTTTTTTTTTTTTTATTTTTATTTTTTTTTTCCTTTATTTTGTATTTATTAAAAAAAACACACAGTAAAAAGAATTTAAAATGTGGAAGAGTTAACAATAACTATATAGAGGATAAGAATGGTAAGCATGGCTTATCAAGGGTAGACATACAAATAAGATTGCTACACCTATATTTTCTTTGTGTTCATCTTTCCCTCTGAATTTTTTTTTTTTTTTTCCATCCCTGTATATCCTTATTCAAGGTCTCTTCCCCCTCCCAACACATCTGGTCACTTTTTTTTTTTTTCCTCTGCAACTCCCCATCCCCTCCCTGGGCAGGGAGCAGACAGTCCTATGGTCCCACTGACCCATTAATGCTTAGATCAGTCTCCACCTCTGGCCAAATCCAGTTCTTTCCCCTCT
>PVIH01025973.1:0-19631 GCA_004025045.1 Sigmodon hispidus | reverse complement strand
GCAAGGATCTCCGAGGAACCAATCAGAACTGTCCAATTGCCGAAGGAACCTTTGCAGAGGACAGTCGCCATCAGGACTTCACTGTCCCTGCCACCGCGGAACATCTCTCTTAAAGTGGAGGACACGGAAAGTCACAGGACCTAAGGGACCCTCACTCTTAGGTAAACTACAATAGTCTCTTTTAATAAGTTAAACTTGTCTGGGGTTAAAAGGACGGGTAAAGGCATTAACCTGTGATCTTGCTGGATGATCACTCAGCGATTCGGAATTGGATCGAGTGTGGCCTAGGTGTCTTCTGAGGTGGTAGATTCTCGGGAGATGGTGGTTTCCCCTGAGGTGCTAGTAGCTGCAATTATGTGACTAACAACTCCTACTACCTCTTTAAAGTTCTCCATACATTCTTCTCATCATCAGAGATTAATATGACTGACAAGAAAGTGGTGACGTGTCCACAGCTGGGGTATGAGGATTTGTAGTTTTTCATCAGCCTGACTGAAGGTGCTGAGATATCTTTTTATATGCGAAAGCTTTAAAACACTAACAACTGAACTCTGTAGATAGGTTATTTCTTTCTACAGTCTGTAATTTTTTAACCTTGGTTTTCACATCTGAAGAGAAAGTACATACTCTTGTGCCTGTGTTTCATAATTGTAGATGAGAATAATTTCAATTACTATAATGAGCTCTAGAACTTTGAAAATGCATTGGAATCTTGTTGGACACTGTTGCTATGTAACTGGCTACTGGCCTTTATGATCCCCCTGCTTCTGTCTCTCAAATAGTGGCTGTACTGATGTATATCTGAGAACATGAGCTACTATTATTCATGAAATTATTAATTAATTTTAGCACATAAGAAAATATTCACTGAGATGTTTCCAATATCGATACCATGCATCAGAACTTTTCAGACTGTGGCTTTGTAACTGATCACAGGCATTTATGATCCTCCTGCTTCAGATTCCTTAATGGTGGCTGTACAGATGTGTATCTCCGAACATGACTTGTTATTATCCTTTAAATTATAAATTGATTTTAGGCACATAAGAGCATGTTCCCCCAAATTTTGCCAATATCAATATCATACATCGGAACTTTGTTAAAGACTGTTCCTATGCAACTGCTCACAGGCTTTTATGATCCTACTGCTCAACAGTCCTTAATAGTGGCAGTACAGTTGTTTATCTCAGAACATGACTTGTTATGATCCTTTTAGTTACTAACTGATTTTTGGCACATGAGAAAATGTTCACCCAGTTTTCCCTAATATAGATAACATATATATCTGAAAAATTACCAAAACCAAGGAGATCAATATTGCTCAAGTGATAATAATTTTAATTTCATGATTTGTTTACATATTATTTTTAGTTGCATTCCAAGAATACAGTCAAGATAACTCAGTGACTTTAATCAACATTTTCCATAGTCAATTCTAGTCCGGCCATTTCTCAGGCTTCACTGAACTTGACAAACAATATATTTGAAGATTTCTGCTCGGGCATACTTTACCAATTTCTGTCAGTTTCTATGTTCTGACTTAAAACTTTCACCTAGTGTACACAATGCTGCATTTTGTTATGACACACACACATAAAGTTCATTACATATAATTTATATCTGTAATAAAAATAAAAGTATTGATTATGTGGCATAAGGTATTGTGGAAAAAGTGAAATGGGTGTAAGACAAAAGAACATAAGGTCAATAAAAATAAGGAACCATCATGTGCATATGAACAGACATTTTATGTGATACACATATGTGAGTGTATTTTTAAATATAAATACTGAAAATGTGGAAACACATGTTATATGTCCTCTTGAAATTCCCAGCCTTATTGTGTAACTTTTCTTTTTTCCTACATTTCCTGAAGGATTTGTTTTTCTTCATTGTATTGATTTTCCCCTTTCTGGCATGGAAAGTTGTAATTCCTATATGGTTTTGATGAACTATATCTAATGGCTATGATTAACATTTTGAATATATGCATTGACGCTTTGTAATTCTGTAGGAAATATCCATACATTGAATTTGCCATTTGCCATTTGAGATTTAGTGATTCCTTTTTTTGGTAATTAAATTTTGGCTTCTGGATAGATTGTAGATATTAATCACTTCAGATTGATGGTAGGAAAGCAGATTTGTATTCCTTCACCTGCTTCTTTGCATCTTCTATGATATCACTGAAATTTTTTTTATACGGAGTTTGAATTCTTTGGCCTGCTCTTTTAACCACTTCATTGCCTTCAGTTTCATCATTTGAGGGGGATATGATCATTTTCTCAGCTTTTCTTAGTTCTTCTGCTTATGTACTATGATTCCTACTTTGTTTAATATTGTCTTTCGTCAGGTTTCATTCTCAAGTGAGCAGCCTCCTCTTGCTAGCTAAATACAATACTATTCAAAAATGACAAAAGCAACCACAGCGGTAGGTAACACCAATAGAGACTGTGTTCATAAAGATTTGATTGGGCATCTCTGAAAGAGTTGCTTCATTAAACTGATTCTCCCTTTCCCTTTATGATGCATTTTTGTATTTTAGGATTATATAGGGACTAGTATTTCTGGCTGTAAGCTCGAGTCATTTTGAAGCACCTAACCATCTTCTTTAATGCATATGATTTGCAGTTTTGGTATGCCTTCATATGCAACAAAGATGATCCAAGTATGATAAACCATGGGCTAGAATGTCACTTTTTCTTTAATCAAGGTTCATTTGATGTCTTACTATTTTCTATTTCCAAGATAGTAATTATGGTATCACTTTTGCATAGATTCACCCTTCATTTTCTGATATCTTATATAATATTGAGATAAAATATTAGGAGTCAGGAGGCTAAGTGACCAAAATTGTCTTCTGCTAAAATAGTGCTCATTTCTATTGGCATTTCATGACGTATAAATATTTATCTATACATATATGAAAAATAGTTGGCTATATGTGTATTCATAAACAAATAGACTTTAATATACTCACAAAACAATTTCTTTCACCTACAAGTAGAGGTATCTAGAAGTGGTTGTTTTACCATCTACTTATTGATAACAATGGTTTCAGAAAAGACTATGTGGATATCTGTCAAGTTTACTAAATGTTTCTCACTCTCATGCAGGTTCACTAAGATGGACAAGGAACCGCCCACCCTGTTGGACCTTACTATACAATTTATAGTGAAAAATGAGGCTGTAGGAATTCAGGGTCTTGAGGAGATCCCAAGGGATCTTTTTCTTCCATTATTTGCTGCTGCCTTCAAGGGTAGGCATAAGAATATGCTGACAGCAATGGTGAAGATCTGGCCCTTTGCATGTCTTCATATTGGATCATTGAGCACACGGGAATCCCAGCGTGAACTTCTGGTGACAATAATTGAGAGTTTCCAGGTTCTCCCAGTCCAGAACTCGGCTACTAGGTAAGAGCCTGTATAATAGAGACATGGTAAGACACAGGAGGTTATGCCACAGCCTGCTTACCTCCCAAAGGTAGGATATGCAAATGGTGAAAACTATCATTGGACTGTTAGCCAATCCTTGAGGTCACTTTGAAAACAAGGGTCTTACAGTGTCGGGTATAAAATGTAAGTGATTGATGGACTTGCATTATAGTGTTAAGAAAGATATGAACAAAGAAACTTCTGAATATATGTGAGTGATAAGATTGGTGGAGAATAAAAGAAAAACTGTGTGCCATTTTCTGATAATCTTTCTTCTGTTGTTCACTGCTGCCTCCTCAGTGGATGGGCATAAGAAGACACTGACTGCAATGGTAAAATTTTGTCTCCATATTAGGAAATTATCATACTAGGCACATAGTACCCTGAAAGACATGGTTGATTGTCTTTGGTGTTAATGCCAAGGCCTCAACATTTCAGTTAGGAAGTGTATGTTGACATACATGGCAAGATGGGAAAACCTTATCCTGGAGCCTATTGTAAGTGAACACCAGATAACCTCCCACAGTTAGTTAACTAACGCTGAAAATCAGTGTTAGTTGGTTGGCATGTCAGTTGAGGTTATCTTAAAACTCTGATGATTTACAGAGGGTTTTAATTGATAGTAGAGGTGAGTGAGGGTGGTGATGATAAAGGTACATAATGGAGGTGTTTCATAGAAGACAGGGTAGTAGACTTGTGAGATGTAGTTGAGTGTAGAAAATAGTAATGGATACAGCATTTGTATAGCAACATCTTCCTGATAGCTGGTACATGGAATGACCCAAAGAATAAAAGATGATTTTGTCACTCATGTTTGCATTGATCCTGCTTGGTTATGTTAGTGTTTGCTTCCTCTTACTTTTCTTTGTTCTTTTTTCCCTACAGGAGCCCTAAACTGAGGATCCTAGATTTAAGACCAGATGCTAGCTCCTGCAAGATCATCTGTCCTGAGCTTTGTGTTAAGACAACTGTTTGTTTGCACTCTTGTGCAGACTCAGAGCACTCTATAATGCAAGTAGAAGCCCAGGGTAGTAGTGCAAGTTCAGAACCCGAGGTTCAGCCCTCCAAGCAGGCTATGGAATTAATAGTAAATCTTTCCCTTGATGGGACCTTAAGGGAACGCCAATTTTTGGATCTGATATTGAGTAAAGTAGAGCAGAGCTCTGGCTGTTTGCACCTGTGCTGCCGAGATTTGCAAATAGATAAATTATGTGATCACAGAAATATCCTACTTCATCTAGATCTGAAATGCATCAATCATTTGGCAGTTGAACAGGCTTCCCTGAGTGAAGTCAACACCTTACTTGCTCAGGTGGTACACATGAATAGCCTTTGTCTCTCTAGAATTTATTGTAGATCTTTGAATGGGAGAACTTTTCGAAATTTCACTTCTCAGCTCAGTCGAATGGACCATCTCAATGAGCTCAACTTGTCATCTTTTTGTCTTACTGACCACCTTCAAAATGTTCTGAGGTAAGGGCATAGTGTAGGTACTGTATTTCCAATACAGCCTGTTTCTAAGATGAGAGAAATAATTCCTAGATAGGCTTAAGCTTCCTATTGCCATTTCTCCTTTGACCTCAGCATGTGCAATGCTGTTAGTTTAAAACCAGCCAGGGAAGGATATCTTTAAGTAAGCAAAGAGAAATATCATGGTTGCAAAAACCATAATCATCTGATCATGTGCAGTCACTGTGCTGATTCTAGAAATATGAAGGTAAAAGGAACAATGCACTTGTCCTCTAGTCATTGAGACATGAAGTGGAAGAACTTGGAGGATTTATGTTATGGCACAGGTGGACACATCCATACACCCACAGACAGTAATGTCAGATCATTAGGAAAATCTCCAAAGTTCAGACTGTGACTGTAGAGGCTGTCATTTATGGACTGGCCCAAGAGAGCTACCTGTTGGGTGTTCCTTCTGTCCTGTCTCTACTGAGCAGGTGTACCAGCTCCACCTTTGATTATATCGTGGCTACTAAGGAGATAATACTTTCCACTAAGTATTTCCACACAACTCTATAAATATATTTTATACACTGTCAAGGTTAAATTATTATTTGCCAGGGTGGTAAAAGTACCTTTCACAACCCACAAGTCTATTAAGTGGGTTAAAAGTCTCACCATTTGCTTCTAATGCAATTCATGTGCAATATAGTTTGTTCTATATTCATAGATTATATTCCCCTCTTGTAGTTTTCGTTTTTCAGAAATTGTTTTCTGTTTTTTCCTGCAGAGTTCTACCAAGGAGTTTGGATTACTTGCATCTGCCCTTCTGTGGACTTTCTTATAGGGACTTCAAATATCTTGCCCAGTGCCCAAAAGTCAGCAGTTTAATGCTGCTGAACATCAGCAACAATCCATTGTATTGGGAAGACTGTTGGCCATTTTACAGGCTTTTGCAGACCATCTCTTCTACCTTAAAGCACCTGGCAATGAACCATTGCCTTTTAATAGATTCTACATTGTCTGTTCTAATGCCAGCACTAAGTCACTGTTCCCAACTCCGAGTGTTGAGCTTTGCTTCTAATCCCATTACCTTGCCTATGCTCATGAGATTACTTGAGCACTTAACACCCTTGATGCAACTGAAATATGTGATATATCCAATTCCTGTTCATTGTTATGGGAGATGGCACTTTCAGGGTAGTTTAGATCGTCAGAAGCTTGCTGAAGTGCAGTTACAATTGAGACAAATGTTACGAGAAGCAGAAAGGAGTGATATGAATTGGATCACTTATTCTTAGTAAATTCAACACAGTTTGACCTTGATCTGTTTCCTTTAAATATTAAATTCTTCTTCAATGATGAAATAGACTGAATATATAAGGTTCTTATGTTGTATCAAAAGAGAGATAAGACATTAAGGTGGGTAAATGTTTTCTTTAGAGGAAACTTACAACAACATGGAGGTCTTTGACAGTGTCTCTGTGTTTCTTCACTCTTGTTCTGGATAGTGTATCAGCTTCCCTGCTGAAATTTTAGGCAGACCATATAGAAAAACTACACCATGAAATTCCACCACCCTGTCTTCACAAAGATATGCTTGTGGGGATTTGACACCAGTCATGACACTCTAAACTTTGGAGGGCAGGGAGTTATTGAAACCAACATATTTATCCCATAAGTTCTATTAAGTTTCTCTATTTAGAGATGTCTTCAGTTGCTTTTAGGAGACCACATGGATTTTTAACAGTGAGAAAAAGAATCTTTGCCCATTACCTGTTGAGTGGCTCAGCTTCTCTTTATTTCATACTCATTTACCAGGAATTTGTTTGGGACATTATTGTAGGCAGCAAGAATGAACAAATAAGACCAGGTTCCTGCCTCAAGTCATTCAGAAGCTGAATGTTTCTTTGGTTTATCTGTCCCTCCACAGTTTATTAGTACTAGGAAGAAGTTGTTTTATCATCTTGGACACTATCTCATGTTTCTTGTTCTTGTTACATGTTGTCTTCTTTGCAACGGGGTCTTCATATTGTTGAACTCATGAAATCATGTTGAATTATCAATGGAATTCCTGGATTAAGTGTTGCCATCAATAAACTCCTTGTTTCAATGTTGCCATCTCTGAATTCAAAGATTCAATGTTAATATCCTGGAGGCTCTCTCTGAGATTGATTTTATGTCTACCTTCTGTCCTTATGAAAAATGCCTGACATAATATACTAGTTAGGAAGAGACGTTCTGTCTCCTATCTTAGAGATTTGACCATGCCTGTTTAATTGGACTGCTTTGGAACTTTGGCAAGGCAAAACATGATCAAGAGCTTGTCGCAGAGGGAGATCCTTTCAAATCCTGAGGCCAGGAAGCTGAGATAGCAGGAGCCTGAGTCCCTGGAGTGGGCCTATACGGATGTGCATCCGTGACCCAGTGTGGCCTGGAGCTGTTAATCAACTCCCCTGTACAAAATTACAACCACCTGCCATGGAACTATCAGGTTGAGATGACCTTTCATCCTCTCACCTGGCAAAGACATTTAGGATACATGGCAGAACTCTTCCTTCGTGGTATGCATGATTCTGTTTGAAAATTAAGCTGTTTCTTTTCTATTAAAGTTGACACAATTCTACAATGTTGTGTATCAAACATACACATGGAGTCCTTTTTATTTGATCCTCTAAAATGTGATTGCCATATGTAGGAAAGCATAGGATTGTATACAGTATAGTATCTAAATGTCATCTCAAACCAATTAATTAGTAATGTATTTATGATGCTAATGTATTGAAATGGAAAACACTGCTTTGCAGGGACAGCAAAAGTGTATAAAATTTAGTTGTTCACCTCTCAAGATGAAATGTCAATTCCACTGCATTTTAATTACTCACTAGGGAATTGAAACAAGAAATAACTAGTTATGCAGTTGTTTTTAAATAAACCTAATTGAAATGTAAGGATCTGGTAAGAAAAAGCAAAGCCAATACTATGTGTATAATGTGTCAATTTTTAAATGATTACATAATGGATTTCACATCAACCAAGCAAATACAGTTAAAAATCATATTTCCCTTCTAGTGATGATATTTAACTACATTTTAAAGTTATAAAAAATGGATTTTATATATATAAATTTTAAGTTTCTTTGCATGATTACATTTAAATGATAAAAGATTATCATTGTAAAAAAGATATCAATAGAGACAATATGCAAAAATCTATTTCACACAGTGCAAAAAATTGCCAAATTCCTTTTATGAGGCCACAATTACCCTAATACCTAAGACACTCAAAGACACAGCAAAAAAGGAGAATTACATACCAATTTCCCTCATGAATATTGATGCCAAAATTCTCAACAAAATTTGGCAAACCGTATACAACAATGTATAAAAGATATCATCTACCATGACCAAGTAGGCTTCATCCCAGAAATGCAGGGCTGGTTTAACATACGAAAAACTGTAAACATCATCCATCATATAAACAAACTAAAGGAACAAAACCACATGATCATATCCTTAGATGCGGAAAAAGCCTTTG
Source organism: Sigmodon hispidus (assembly GCA_004025045.1). Classification (NCBI taxonomy): domain Eukaryota; kingdom Metazoa; phylum Chordata; class Mammalia; order Rodentia; family Cricetidae; genus Sigmodon; species Sigmodon hispidus. Next base: position 11,211 of record PVIH01025973.1, on the reverse strand, counting down.
ACAAAATCTAACACTCCTTTGTGATTAAAGCCCTGGAGAGATCAGGAATACAGGGAGAATCCCTAAATATAATGAAGGTGATTTACAAGAAGCCGAAAACCAGTATCAAACTTAATGAAGCAAAACTCAAAGCAATCCCACTAAAGTCAAGAACTAGACAAGGATGTCCTCTCTCCCCTTATCTATTCAATATAGTTCTTGAAGTGTAAGCTAAAGCAATCAGGGAATGAAAAGAGACTAAGGGGATACAAATTGGAAAAGAAGAAGTGAAGATATCTCTATTTGCAGATGATATGATTGTGTACATAAGTAACCCACAAAATTTTTCCAAAGAACTGCTACAGCTGATAAACACCTTCAGCAATGTAGCAGGATACAAGATTAACTCAAAGAAATCAGTAGCCCTTCTAAACACTAAAAATAGAAGAGCTGAAAAAGAAATAAGGGAAACATTACCCTTCATAATAGCTGCAAATAGTATTAAATACCTTGGAGTAACTATAAACAAAGAAGTAACAGACCTATTTGACAAAAAATTTAAATTCCTGAAGAAAGAAATTGAAGAGGATATCAGAAAATGGAAAGCTCTCCCATGTTCCTGGATTGGTAGGATCAACATAGTAAAAATGGCAATTCTACCAAAGGCAATCTGCAGATTCAATGCACTGCCTATCAAAATCCCAACACAATATTTTTTTGGACCTTGAAAGAACAATACTCAATTTCATTTGGAATAACAGGAAAGCCAAGATTGCCAAAAGAATTTTACTCAACCAAAGTACCTCAGCAGATATCACCATCCCTGACTTCAAGTTATACTATAGAGCTACAATAATAAAAACAGCCTGGTGCTGGCATAAAAACAGACTTGTGGACCAATGGAATAGAATTGAGGATCCAGACATTAACCCAAAAACCTATGAACACCTGATCTTTCACATAGAGGCCCAAAACATTCAATGGAAAAAAGATAGTATATTTAACAAATGGTGTTGGCATAGCTGCATGGAAGTGTGTAGAAAAATGCAAATAGATCGGAGCCTGTCACCCTGCACAAAACTCAAATCCAAGTCGATCAAAGACCTCAACTTAAACCCAGCCGCTTTGAACTTGATAGAAAAGAAAGTGGGAAATACACTTCTATGAATTGGCACAGGTGACTACTTCCTAAAAATAACACCAGTGGCACAGACCCTAAGACCAACAATCAATAAGTGGGATCTCCTGAAGCTAGGAAGCTTCTGTAAAGTCAAGGACTCTGTCAATAGGACACAATGACAGCCTACAGAATGGGAAAAGATTTTCACCAGCCCTACAAGTGATAGAGGACTGATCTCTAAGATATATAAAGAGCTCAAGAATCTAGAGCCCAAAACCTTGAATAACCCAATCAAAAAATGGGGTACAGATCTAAAAAGGGAATTTTCAGCAGAGGAACTACGAATGGCTGAAAGGCACCTGAAAAAGTGATCTTCATCTTTAGCCATCAGAGAAATGCAAATCAAAACAACTTTGAGATACCACCTAACACCTGTTAGATTGGCTAAGATGAAAGTACTGATGACAGCCTTTGTTGGAGAGGATGCAGAACAAGGGGAACACTCCTCCATAGTTGGTGGGAGTGTAAGCTTGTTCAGCCACTTTGAAATGCAATATGGCAGTTTCTCAGAAAATTGAGAATCAGTCTCCCCAAAGGCCCAGCAATACCACTTCTGGGTGTATACCCTAAAGAGGCACATTCACACTCCAAAGATATTATCTCAACTATGTTCATAGCAGTATTATTTGTAATAGCAAGAACTTTTAAACAACCTAGATGTCCCTCAACTGAAGAATGGATTAACAAACTGTGGTACATCTACACAATGGAATACTACTCAGCAGTAAGAAAAATGATATCCTAAAATTTGCAGGCAAATGGATGGATTTGGAGAATATCCTCCTGAGGGAGGTATCACAAACCCACAAATATAAGCAAGGGATGTACTCACTCATTAGTGGTCTCTAAACAAACAAACAAGAAAAAAAGCCAAGCAAGACCAAGCTGTAAACCACAACCACTGAACAGCTTGGGATCAGTAACACCCTGGACTGACCCTTCAGACTCCACTCCAACTATAGGAACACCTGACTCACTCTTGTGGGAGGATGGACAAAACTGGATTTGGTCAGGAGTGGAGACTGATCCAAGCATTATTGGGCCAGTGGGACCATAGAACTGTCTGCTCCCTGCCCAGGGAGGGGATGGGGAGTTGCAGAGAAGAAAAATGACCAGATGTGTTGGGTGGGGGAAGAGACCTTGAATAAGGATATACAGGGATGGAAAAAAAAATTCAGAGGGAAAGCTGAACACAAAGAAAATATATGTGTAGCAATCTTATTTGCATTTCCACCCTTAATAAGCCATGCTTATGATTCTTATCCTCTGTATAGTTATTGTTAACTCTTCCGCATTTTAAATTCTTTTTACTTTTTTTTTTGATAAATACAAAATAAAGAAGGAAAAAAAAAGAGGCTTAACAGCACACATGAAATTCGTATAACAAATAGAAGTAAACTTACCCAGCAAACATTTGAACAGTAGACTAGGATCAATAAGAGAGAAAAAAGAGAAGAATACAAATAATCAATGAAATAACAAGTTGGTTCTTTGAAAAAAAATCCACAAGATAGAAAAAAAAAAGCTTACTCAAACAAATGAAAAAGGATAAAGAAAAAAATAAAACCAAAAATGAACAAGAGGATATAACAACAGGCACTGGGGAAATCCAGAGAATCATCAGGTCATAGTTCAAAAGTCTGTGCTACATAAAATTGTAAAATCTAAAATGAATGGACATTTTTCTTGATAGCTACCACTTATTAAAATTAAATCCAGACCAGAAAACAATTTAAATAGACCTATTGTTAGTAGTAAACATAGTCCTAGTTTGCCTCCTGGGCATGACTACACAATTCCAGCACTGCCACCTTGCAGCCCTGCCCCGCCCAAAGAGTGTGCTCTCATACCTTGGGCAAGTGTACCTGGTCACCCTTTAAAGAGATGGATCAAGTGACAGGGGACCATTCTCTCTCCTAACCCTCTCCCTTCATCTCTCTCTCTTTAATGTCTCTCTCTCATCCCCTTCCCTACACGTTTCCTGGATATCCAGACACCAATAAACTCAACATGGAGTCCTAGCAGCTCTCAGAGTGTTCTATCCATCCACAAGCAAATACTAACCACATACTAACATTGGTGCAGTGACTTGGATAGCCCCTTCCTAGACTTAGGTGAACATAACGCTAAGAACGTTTAATCTGGGAGTTGATGCCAGAACTCAATCTTCCAATTGCTCAGCTGCAGCTTACCTTCATACAACACATTTTTATAGTGTTGCAGCATGAGTTGAGAGTATTCCCTGGAACCTATCCGTCTTGTATTGAGGAATGCGACATGTCACCCTGGAAGACCACTAATGTTTCAGGGTGAGGCTGCTTCCTTCAGGCTGCTGACTAGGTGCTGATTCAGTCCTAGCAAGCTCTCAAACCACTCCAGCACACCACCATTGGTACCAGAGAACAGGCCAGCTACCTCATCAAGTTTATCCAGTTTTTGCACTAAATATCCCTTAGATTACTGTATTGTCAAACAAATAACTTCAAAACCAGCATACAAGCAAATGGAGAGGGATTTTTCCTCTACCCCTAATTTTTTAAATTAATTAATTAATTTTTAAGGATAAAACATGATTGGCAAATTCTTATCCAAATTAAACAAAAAAGGGAAGACCTACTTCAATAAAACTTGAAATTGAAAGGCAAAATAACAGATATGATTGAAACGCCAGAAAATCTTAAGGACCTACATTAGAAATTTATTTCAATAAATTGAAGAATCTGAAAAATCCTGGGAGTTTTTAGACAGTACAATTAAGCCTAAATTCAATGAATAATTTTTAAAAATGCATACTTTGGAACCTGCTTAAAATACTAATAAAATACTTCTTACTATAAATAAGAAACAGAAATAACCGAAACAAACAGAAAAGATATGGACTTAATAAAGACTTCTACTATAACTATAAAAAACTAAGACAAACACATATCATATAGTTCCATAAAAATTACAAAATAAACAAAGACTTGAAAAGTTACAAAGCCAATGAAACTCTGATATTAATCATAGTATTTCTTTTTCCTTTTTTCCCTTATTTTAATATTTGCTAATTTTATATCATAAACTCCATGAAATTCAGTTATCAGTCCTCTCAGATTCATACCCACACTTATGATTTCCCTGTTTATAAAAAAGCCCATCCATGCTGTTCAATTATCTACTGGGGCATAATTGTCATCCTGTGGCCAAAGCCTGCAAGGAAAAGACAAGACCTTTCTCAACCACACCCCTGCCAGAGGCCAACAATGCAGAAGTGCAGCACTGTCCTCTCACCTTCTAAAACTCCTCTTCCTGCTCTGGTCTCAAAAGCATTTCCTATCCTCCTACATTCTCTTTAAAACTTCAGCTTTTTACCCACTGAGCCATCTCTCCAGCCCCAACTTCAGCATTTCAAATTAGCTGCTCACCTACTTCCAGCCATGAACTCTGTGAGCAGCCGTATTTATCCTAGGTAAGGTTCATCAGATTTTTAATTGATACTATAAATCCAAGCAAAAGGCAGAATTTCCCACATCCCTTCAAAGAGCACCAAGAAAAATTACAGGATGGTAAACCAGCCAAAGAGACAGTCCTATTTCAGCACAATCAGAGCCCTCTACCACCTCCTCTTCCACCCACCATCCAAAGGGGTAGTCCAAGGCCAGCATAATCAGACTAGCCTGCAGACACAATGCACAAGCTTTCAGGCCACTGACTGTCTGCAGCTCAGACTCCACTCCAAAGAATCACTACATTTTAACCATCCCTTGAGTTTTATATTCCAGCTGTTTCTCACTCCACAACCACTAGTGGTCCCAGCTAGATGCCTTCCAAGAACTGAACCAAACCAGGCCCAGCTTGTTCTGACATTTGCAGTCTTGCCTAGACTACTAGGACACTAAGAGATCTTTGCCACATGCCAAGTTGCCTCCCAAAGCAAAAGTCAACTTCACCACATGCCAGCCAGAAATAGATAAATATCACAATGCTTCCTCACCTGAAACTAAGGGTTTTTTTTATATTAACAACAGAGTGAAGTGTTAGCAGAAAACAGAGCCCTAGCTTGCCTCCTGGGCATGGCTGTGCCAATCTAGCATTGCCCTGTTGCAGCCAAGCCCACACCTGCAGAACATGAACACAATGCCTGCAGAGTGCACTCTCACACATAGGGGCGAGTCTACAAGGTCACCCTATCAAGAGATGCAACACCTCTGCAGGACCTCTCTCTCTCCTATCCCCTCCATTCATTTCTCTCTCATTTTTATAACCCCTAAAGAAATGAAACATTTATCAAAAGTCTCTTAACCAAACTAAAAATCTTCTGCAAAAAGAAAAAGGCTAGGGCCAGAAGGTTTCAGAGCACAATTCTACCATAATTTCAAAGAAAAGTTGATACCAGATCTCTTCAAATTGTTCCACTTGATAGAAAAAGAAGAAATACTTTCAAACTTTTTAGAGGCTACATTTACAGTGACCCACAAACCACACAAAGGTACCACTAAGAGGATCATTACAGACCTACCTCCTCATGAATACTGATGCTAAAATTCTCAATAAAATCCCAGCAAAAAAAAAAATCCAAGAACACATCAGAAAATTATCCACCATCAGGAAGTAGGTGCTAATTCGCAGAGATCCAAGTGTGGATCAACTGATAAAAACTTGTTGATGAGTGCAACAATGTAAAGAAACTTTAAGAAAAAAATAATCATCTTATTAGATGTTGGGATATCCTTCCACAAAATCTGAAACCCCTTTATTATAAAAATCCTGCAGAGATAGGAGATACAAGGAACATATCTAAACATAACTAAAATCAAAATCAGCATACTAACAGCTAACATCAATTTAAATGGAGAGAACTTCAAAAGTGATTCCCCTAAATTCATAACAAGACAAGGCTGTAACTGTCTCCATATCTGTTCAATATTGCCCTCAAAGTTCCAGCTGGGCAATAAAACAACAAAAGATTATACAAATTAGAGATGAAGAAGTCAAACATCTGCTATTTGCAGATAGTACACATAAGTGACCTCAAAAGTTCTTCCAAGGAACCCTTTCAGGTGATGAACACCTTCAGCAATACATCAGAATACAGGATTAAATCAAAAAGCATTATTCTCCATTATACTGATGATAAAAGGGCCAAGAAAAAATTAGAGAAACAACATCATTTTCAATAGTCACAAATAACATAAAATATATTGGGGAAACTCGAATAGAGAAAAACCTGGAAGAATAGAACTTTAAGTCTTTGAAGAAAAAATTGAAGAAGTTATCAGAAAATGAATAAATCTCCAATAGTCTTAGATAGTTAAAATTAACATTAAAATTGCAATGTTTCAAAAATCAATCTGCAGATTCAATGCCATCCACATCAATCTCCCAACATATAACTTCATGGACCTCAAAACAACAATACTCAATGTCATAAGGAAAAACATAAAGCCCTTGTAGATAAAACAATCCTGCATGATAAAGAAGCTGCTGGAGTTATTACCATCTTTGACCTCAAACTCTACTATAGAGCTATAGGAATAAAATCAAATTGCTATTACCATAAAATAGACATGTGGACCAATGGAATCAAATTGAAGACCCTGACATAAATCTGCATAACTATTACACCCAATTTTTGAGAAAGAAGCCACAATTGTACAATAAAATGACAGCATCTTTACATTTGCACTGGCATAACTGGATGTAGACACATAAATGAATGCAAATAGGTCCATATACATTGGCCTGCACAAAACTCAAGGACAGGTAAAAACCTCAACATGAATTTAGTTTCACTGAATGTGATAAAGAAGATAGTGGAAAATAGCCTTGAATGTGTTCTCACAGTAGACTACTTCCTGATTACATCAGCAGTAGCATGGACACTGAGATCAACAATTAATAAATAAGACCTCCCGAAACTTTGGAGCTTCTATAAGGCAAAGGACACAGTTAATAAGACAAAATGACAGCCTACAGAATGGAAAAATATCTTCATCAACCCCACACCTGTCAGAGGACTGATAGACAGATTATATAAAGAACTCAAAAATCTAGACATCAAAATATCAAATACTTAAAATAAACAGTGCTTTCCACCTATAATCAGAAAATTCTCAAGAGAAGACTCTCAAGTGGCTAAAATACATTTAAGAAATTGCTCAATATACTTACCACCAGGGAAATGCAAATCAAAACAACACTGAGGTAACCTGTTATGCCTGTCAGAATGCTTAAGATAAAAAACACTGATTATAACTTTGGTTAAAGTGGATGTGGAACAAAGGGAACACTCCTCCAATTCTGGTGGGAGTACAAATTTGTACAGTCACTCTTGTAATCATTGTGGCAATTTCCCAGAAAATTAGAAATTAATCTACTTCTAGACCAAGCTTTAACAATCTTTGGTTTATACACACAGATTGCTTAGTCATACCATAAAGATGCTTGTTCAATTATGTTCATAGCAGCATTATTTGTAATAGCCGGAAGCTGGAAACAACCTATGTGTCCCTCAACTAAAGATTGGATGAAAAATATGTGGTACATTTACACAATAAAGTATTACTCAGTTGTATAATCAATGACATCATGAAGTTTGTAGACAAATAGATGGAATGAGAAAAATTAGTTCTGAGTGAGGTGACCCAGAATCAAAAAGATAAACATGGTATGTATTTGCTTCTAAAAGAATCTTAGTAATAAAGTATAATAAGATAGGCAATCTAAATTCACAACCCCAGATAGGGGGAAGGAAGGAATGATGGAAGAAATCTCCTGGGAAAACTGGGGGTGGGGATGAGGAGATGAAATGGTGGAAACATGAGGGATCAGCTTAGATGGGCTGGGCTCAAGAGGCTGATGAGGAATGGGATAGAGAAGGGGATTACAGAAAGGGATGTCTTGATGGGATTAGGCTCAAACACTGGTGCTAGGGAAACTCCAAGAAATCCACAAAGATGACCCCAGCTAATACTCCTAGTGATAGAGGAATAGGGACCCGTATTGGCCATCTACTGTATTCAGATTGGTGACTACCTTAATTGTAATTAGAATGACTTTATTCAGTAACTTATGGAAGCATATGCAGGGAACCACAATCTATTAGTGGACCAAGCTTCACCAGATATTCTGAAAAAATAGAGGAGGGATTATGTTAGCCATAGGGTTAAGGTCATTATGGAAGAATTTACAGAAGTAGATAACCTGATCTTAGGGAAACACATAGACTCTGTGTTAACTGATATGCAGCACTCATGGAACTGACTGAGGCCCTCTGTATGTGTGTGTGTGACAATTTTTTAGCTTAGGTTGTTAGTAAGGTTGCAAGCACTGAGATCAGGATCTGTCCCTGGAACTTAGAGCCCTGGGGAAACATGTTCCTTATGCTGGATTACTTCACCTCACATTGATGGAAGTTGAGGCATGATTTTACCTCAACTTGTTATGTCATTCTTTCTTCAAATTCATTGGAGGCCTACTCCTTTTTGAATGGAAACAGGAGGAATGGATGGGGATGGATGATATTCCAGGGAAGAAATGAGCGAAGGAGGAAAACTTATGGTTGGTATGAAAAATAAATTTCAAAAATGTTAGTAAAATTAAAAACAACTTTTCCCCAATGCGAGTTACTCAATTAGGAAGTGTAGCTTTGTTGGAACAGGTATGCCCATGTTGGAGAAAGTATGTAACTTTTGTGCAGGTTGTGATGTCTCCTATGCTCACTCACTGTATAAGTAAGACATTTTATTTCTTGTTGCTTACAAACTAACATATAGTACCTCCTACTCCAGCACCATGTTGGCCTGTACAATGCTGTGCTCCCTACCATGATGATAGTAGAATAAACTGCAAGCCACCATCTCAATTAAATGCTTTTTAAGAGTTTTTGAGGTCATGGTTGTTTTATCTCACCAATAAGACCCCTAAATAAGACAATTACAAAGATAGAAAATCATTTGATTGGGTCTGGAATACATTTTCAGAGGTTTACTTTATTATCATCATGGCAGGTTATGACAATATGCAGATATGATCCTGGAGAATGAGCTGAGCATTCTACATCTTGATCTGCAGGTAGTGGAAAGAGACTGTCACTAGGCCTAGCTTGAGCATATAGGACCTCATAGCCTCCCTCCATAAAGACACAGTACCTCCCACAAGGCCACACCTATTCCAACACGACCATAACACCTAACAGTGCTACTTCCTATAGGTCATTCAGTAACAAACATTACACTTTGGGGTCAATGCCTATTCAAACAACTGCAGAGGCTATTATCTGTGTTGACAGTAACATTCTAAGATGAGTGGGTATTCTTTTTTTTCACCACTTGGGAGACTTTATTCTCTTCAGTTTAAAAGTAACAACTGACACATACTGACAGTACACACACTAACCATTTACTTGCTCTAACAGGAAGCTGAATAAGTGCAGACAAGGAACACTGAAGCATGATATGGGGAATGCCTGGTGCTATCTATGCTTTGAAAACAAAAGTAAATGCATAGCTTTATGCCATTTAAAACAATTTAAGATGGCAGCATAAAAAAATAAGACAAATGTTGAAACTTCTGCATTTTATGACATTTGGAAGTAGATTGGGCTTATAATGCGTTAAAATAGCTCGCAACTCATTATCTGGAATCCCAGAGATTTTTAGATTCAGTATAAAACATGTCAAAAGGAAGCTATTTGTACTGTTTTGAAACTGGTCATGCAGACTTCAATGTTTCTTGACCTACATAATAGTCTTCAAGCTATGCTCTACCTTTTGACCCTTATCCACAATGTTAGAATGAAAATTAGACAAATTTCATAAAAATAAATACCATAGAGTGGATTTTATATATGGAAAACTGTAAAAGGCAGGAGAATGATAACATTAAGATCAAACCTTAAAGAATATTTAATTCATCAAAGTTCAGATTTTAACATTCACAAAATAATGTATTTGGAAACATTCTAGACTTAAAACACTTTCTTGCTATTCACTGTCTAGCTGTTGGACAACATTCCTGTTGTTTGCTCAGGCATTGGAAGTAGAAAAAGGACAGGTGTCTATCTTTAGTAAAGTCAGACAGACCTCACTTATGCTTGGAAAGTTATGCATTACTCTTAAGACATACTCACCAAGGAGTCTGACTTCATCGTTTCCAGAAACTATAAAGAAAACAGTAAAGAGAAGAGATGCCCATTTAAGCTACCAGGACTCAGCATAGGTCTCTCACAGGATTTTCTTTTAATGTTCAACAAGAAGTAATCACCAGCTACTTTTCTCTGAGTTAATAATGAGATTGCCTTTATAACCATGATATTTCCTCAACACAGGAAAGGCAAACCCTCTGTTTTCCTTATTTTTTTTTTATAAAACTATAATCTCCCAGTAGTGAATTTGCATATGTACATGTGAATACAATGTGCTGAAAATCAGTAGTTCACTTTCCATACAGGAGCTAACTGGGAGGAGATTGATCAAGTGCTATGGTATTTAGAGACTCTATAGTATAAGTCTCTCTAATATCTTATATGTAAAATATTATTTATTTTGAACTTATTTATTAAGGAGCAGAGGAAATGAACAGATATCAGAATATGCATGTTTGAGTGCTAGAAAGATTTTGTATAAGTTTGTAAAGTTTAACTTTTCAATTTTTAATTATAATATTTATCTTTTGTTTTATACTTTGATAAATAAGTATAAAATTGTGGGTTTATTTCACCACAACATTTAATTTTGATGGTTTCCAGTTTATTTTTATTATATTTTATTTTTATATCCATGTATCCCCTTGTTGGAACTCCCTTTTGTTTCCCGAACCCTGCAGGTCAGTTTTCAGACTCCTTTCTCCCAATCCACCCACCACCTCCCCTGAAAGAGAAAACAGTGTTAAGACAGGACTATGTTTTCCATCCAATAAGCCCTTCTTGAGTTTTAAATGAAAATCTTCTGCTACTGTTCCCACTAATTCTGATTCCTCAGTATCTGAGCTTGAGACCTGGCCTGGTAGAAATTGTAGCCAAGACATATTTATGATTCACTCTTAGGTTTATATTTTAATAGTTTAAGTTA
>PVIH01025972.1:0-11052 GCA_004025045.1 Sigmodon hispidus | reverse complement strand
TTAACCCAGTCAAATTGGTTGTTGTTTGGTTACTCCCACAAGTTTTGTGCCACTATTGTACTAGCATATCTTTCAGACAGGACGCCATTGTTGATCAAAGGTGTGTGGCTGGGTTAGTGTTTACATTTCTCCTTTGGTAGCATGCAGAGTACCTCCTTGTACTAATGACACTAGACCATTGGCATGAATGCTCTATGTAGATGCTAGTTCAACTTCTCCATGTTCAATGAGCTATGTAGGTTTGTCCTCAGCAATGGGGCCTTGCTGTCAGTTTGTAGAAAGAAATCTATAGTCTTGGCAACAGCTTGGGTTGTTTGGGGATCCTCATGGCACCTCTAGCTAACAACTCAATTAGATGTAAGTCAATGCCAGGAATGTAACCTTTGTTAGGTGACAAGAGATGGCTTTGTTTCTATCATTATTTATATCTCTTTCATATATGTATTTTCAGACTATATATATATTATTAGGTTTCCATATTACCCCTCCAATAGCTTTTAATTTTAACCATATCTCCCCATATTTCTTTTTCAAAAATTTATTTATTTATTATGTATACAGTATACAGAAGAAGGTACCAAATCTCATTATAGATGGTTGTGAGCCACCATATGGTTACTGGAAACTCAGGACCTCTGGAAGAACAGTCAGTGCTCTTAACCTCTGAGCCATCTCTCCAGCCCCTCTCCCCCCATATTTCATCCCTCATCCCCCTATTTCCTCCTCCTCCTGACTTGATTCTCCTGTTCCAGTCTCCACCCTCCCATCCACCCATAACTATCTATTCTATTTCCCTTTCCTAGTGAGATCTCTCTGTCCACACCTAGTTCATCACTTTTTAATCTTACCTCTGTGGATCTACAGATTGTAGATTGATTATCATTGACTTAATAGATAATATTCACATAGAAGTGAACACATACCATATTTCTCTTTTGGGGTCTAGAGCACGTCACTCAGGATGATTTTTTCCCTTATTCCATTTATTTACCTGTGAATTTCACTTGTCTTAATGGCTGATAATACTCTGCTGTGTAAGTGCACCACATTTTCTTTATCTATTCTTCTGTTGAGTAGCATCTAGGTTGCAGCAATGAGCATGATTGAGAAAGTGTCTCCACAGTAAGATGAAGTGTCCTCTGGGTAGATGCCAAAGAATGGTACAGCTGGATGTGAGGTAGATCAAGTCTCATCTCCCTGAGGAACCACCATACTGATTTCTGTAATGACTGTACAAGTTTGCACTCCCACCAGCAGTGGATGAACCTCACAGCCTTGCCAGCATGAGTTATTAATCTCAGCCTTTCTGATGGACATAAGATGAAATCTCAAAAAGGTTCTATTTGCATGTCCCTGATGGCTAAGGATGTTGAACATTTTAAATGTTTCTTATTCATTTGAGTTTCCTCTTTTGAGAATTGTCTGTTTAGATCTGTACCCTTTTTTTTGTTGGGTTATCTGTTTACTTGATATCTAGAGGGTTTTTGTTGTTATAGTTTGTTTTTTGAGATAGGGTTTCTTTGTATGTATCCTTGGCTTTCCTGGAACTAGCTTTGTAGACCAGGCTGAGTTTGCCTCCTGAGGAGAGACACCATGACTTTGGCAACTCTTTTTAAAAAATTTTTTTATTATATTATATGCATTGGTGTTTTGCTTGCATGTCTGTGAGGGTGCCAGATCTTAAAGTTAAAGACAGTTGTTAGCTGCCATGTGAGTGCTAGGAATTGAACCTGGGTCGTCTAGAAGAGTGCTCTTAACTGCTGAGCCATCTCTCCTGCTCAACTTTGGCAACTCTTATAAAGAAAAACATTTAATTGTAGTGGTATCTTACAGTTTTGGAAGTTTAGTCCATTATCATTATGGTGGAGAGCATGGCAGTGTCTAGGCAGACCTGGTGCTGGAGAAAGGGCTGCTACTTGTTGATATGCAGGCAGCAGGAAGTAGACCACTCGCTGGGTGTGGCTTGAGATATATGAATCCTCAAAGCCCACCTCCACAGTTACACACTTCCTCTAATAAGATCACACCTACTGCAACAAAGCCATGCCTTCTAGTAGTGCTACTCCCTTTGGAGGACATTTTCTTTGGAACCATCACAACTCTTTATCAGATGTGTAGCTGATAAAATTCCTTCCCCATTCTATAGGCTGTAAAATGACAGTACCCTTTTCTGTGTAGAAACTTCTCAGTCTCATGAGGGCCCATTAATTAATAGTTGATCTTAGCATCTGTGCTAATGGTATTATGTTCAGAAAGTCTTTTCCTGTATCAGTGAGTTTAAGGCTATTTCCCCCCATTCTCTACATCTTTAGTGCATCTTGTTTTATGTTGAGGCCTTCGATCCAATTTAGTTGGGTGTTGCACAGGATGATAAATATGAATCCATTTGAATTCTTGTAGGGAGATGTTTCTGTCCCGTCAGCAACTCTCAAACATCCAGCAGCTACTTTCCAAATAATTGACTTAGAGGCTTAATATTAATTATAAATGCTTGGTCATTAGCTCAGGCTTGTTACTAGTAAACTCTTTAAGTTAGCTTATGTTTCTATTTATGCTTGCCATGTGGCTTATGGCTTGTAACTTGGCGCGTCTCTGCCTCCACCCTTTCTCTTCCCAGAATTCCCCTAATCTGGTTGCCCCACCTATACTTCCTGCCTGGCTACTGGCCAATGAACATTTTATTAAACCAATTTGAGTGACAAATCTTTACAATGTACAAAACATTATCACTCATCAGATTCTTTTTCATGTAGCTATTCAGTTACAGACCACCACCATTTGTTCAAGATGTTTTCATTTTTTCAGTGTATATTTCTGACCTATTAATCAAAAATCAGGTGTCCAAAATATGTAGATTTGTGTCTTGGTCTTTAATTCCATTTTATTGACCAACATGTCTGTTTTGTGCCAATATCATGTGGTTTTTGTTACTATAGCTCTGTAGTACAACTTGAAATCTGTGTTAATGATACCTCTGGAAGTTTTTTTTTTTTCTTTTTCTGAGCATTGTTTTAGCTATCCTGGGTTTTTTTTCCATATGAAGCTGAAAAATGTCTTTTTAAGATCTGTGAAGAATTGTGTTGGAATTTTGTTGAGGACTGCATTGAATCCATAGACTGCTTTGTAAGATGGCCATTTTCAGTATATTATCCTACCAATTCATGAGCATGGGAGGTCTTTCCATCCTCTGATATCTTCAATTTCTTTCTTTAGTGTCTTATAGTTTTTAATCATACAAGTCTTCCATTTGCTTGGTTAGAGTTACCCCGAGATATTTTATAATATTTGACACTATTGTGAAACATGTTGCTTCCCTGACTTTTTTTCTTAGTCCATAGGACAGACATTGGTTTTTGTGAGGTAATTTTGTATCCAGCTACTTTGCTGAATGTGTTTTTCAGTTGTAGGAGTTCCTCAGTGGAATTTTTAGGGTCATTTACATCTGTTATCATTTCATCTGAAAATAAAGATACTTTGACGTCTTCCTTTCTGATTTGTACCCCTTGATCTCCTTCAGTTGCCTTATTGTTCTAGCTAATACATCAATAGGTGTGCCAATAGTGGACAACCTTGTCTTGTTCCTGATTTTAGTGGAATTGCCTTGAGTTTTTATCCTTTTAAGTTAATGTTGGCTATAAGCTTGCTGAAAACTGTCTTTATTATATTGAGGTATGTCTCTGGTATCCTTAATCTCTTCAGGACTTCTGTCATGAAAGGGGGTAAATTTTCTCAAAGGCCTTTTCTGTATCTAATTATGTGCTTTTTGTCTTTCAGTTTGTTGATATGGTGGATTACATTTACTGATTTTCATATGTTGAACCATCCCTGTATCTCTGGGATGAAACCTACTTGGTCATGTTAGATAATTGAACTCAGGTCCTCTGGAAGAGCAGCCAGTGCTCTTAACCACTGAGTTGTCTCTCCAGCCCCTGGGATTTTCTTTCTGTTGCCTTCTGCAGGCAGGGCTAGATTTGTAGAAAATTTTGCTTAAGCTTGGCTTTGTCTTATTTTTTCCATTTATTGTTGCAGTTGGCTATGTCTGAGGAGCACTAGGGGGTACTTGAGCTTCAGGAGAGCAGCCTACCAGAATGTAAGGCACTGATGGGTGAGTATTGGATAAGTGAGGCCCCAAGGGTTTCTGCTACAGACTGTCTCTTGCTACCACTGTGCCTTTACATGTTTGCCACTGTCATTTTTCTCTGGTATCTGGCATAGTATGCATGGGTATAGGGGATCCCCACTGCCTTTAATGTAGTGTGTATCTCATGGAAACATCCCCTTCTACTGGGCATTTTAACCTGTGGATTATTATGAAGATGATTTTCTCTTAAGCTGTGCTGTATAGTTGAAGTAATGATTTTATATAATAATAGTGTTAATTAGAGCTTTGATGATTAAGGGTTTCTAACAAATGTCATATGGGGTTATAATAGAAGTTAGTTTAGTGGGAAAATTAATATAGGTCAAGGTAAGATATAAGGTTGTCCCCACCTCCAATAAAGCAGGTTTGGCAGAGGATAGAAAAATAGAACAAAGAAGTGTCAGGAAGCAAAGGATTTATGAGTTACTCTTGAGGAGCCACAGAGACTGTGGTTTAGGTTAAATGATCAGGAAAAACAATTGGGTCCCAGGAGTCAGCTCAAGTTCTTTCTGATATTGGAAAATGTGTTCATAGGTTGTGGTGAGCATCATAGCTAAAACAAAGCTTTAAATAATCACTTCATGTAACTAGAAAACAAAGAATTGGGTGGTTAGTTAAGATAACTGGGCAGGACTCTAGAATATAAAAAGTGAAATAAGTAATCTGCTCTTCTGGCAATTATAAAAACTACTGCCTATGTAAATATTTATGTCTGAAAGGCCCTTCATCTATGAGAAGTCTAAAAGAGAAATGTTTAACTGTGTGCAGGTTCCTGGGAGATAATTTGTTTTTCATCTATAACAGAATAAAATGTTTACTCATGTAAGGGAAATGGGAAACATGATTTTTTTTACTTGTATTCATTGTAATAATTCATTTAAAAATAAAATGTAACTACATTGTAATTTTTATATTGGTGGAAAGATTCTGCTGGGGGATATAGACTGTAAGGAGGAAAAAAAGAAGTGAAAAGACACAGAAGGGAGAAGAACAGAACAGGAAAGAATAGAGTAGAGCAAGCAACAGAAAGGATAATAAAATAGACAAGAACTAAGCTTTGGCCCCCAGAAAAGTCCTTGTGTGTCTGTTTGTCTGTCCAGTAGTTTTCCTACCCTGTATCTCCTCTTCAGTTTATTTGATCTCCTGAAGGCTGCTATTCATCAGTACCCTAGGTGAGATCCTGACATGGTGTGTGTGTGTGATTTCTCTTTTTTACCAGCCCCAGAGTGTTTTAGAATATCATTTTAAGGTACGTTACTTTTGTTTATACTGCGTTTGTTTAACTCTTTGAAACTGTGTTACTTTGCCTGTCTAAAATACCTGACTGGTCTAATAAAGAACTAAATGCCCAATAGCAAGGTAGGAGAGAGATAGGCAGGGCTGGCGGGCAGAGAGAATAAATAGGAGGAGAAATCTGGGAGAAAGAAGAAGTAGTCAGAGAAGGAGGCTATCAGGGGCCAGCCACCCAGTTACTCAGCAAGCCATGGTGTAAGAGCAGGATTTACAGAGGT
Source organism: Sigmodon hispidus (assembly GCA_004025045.1). NCBI lineage: Eukaryota > Metazoa > Chordata > Mammalia > Rodentia > Cricetidae > Sigmodon > Sigmodon hispidus. The sequence goes on along the minus strand of PVIH01025972.1, from coordinate 5,400 downwards.
AAGAGAACAGGAAAAGTGCAGAGGCAAAAGGTACACACGGATAATTTAAGGAAAACCGGCAAGAAACAAGCCAAGCTAAGGCCAGTCATTTGTAAGTAAAAGTAAGCTTTCATGTGTGAGTTATTTGGGAGCTGAGTGGTGGGCCCCCCCCAAAACCAACACCACCATCAGAGAATTAAGTTTTTCTCCCTTAAATAGAAAAGCCAATTAAAAGACTGGAGAGATGGCTCAGCAGTGAAGAGCACTGACTGTTCTTCCGGAGGACCTGATTTCAATTCCCAGCATCCACGTGGCAGCTCACAACTGTCCATAACTGTGGTTCCAGGGATCCAATGCCTTCTTCTTAACTCTGTGGGCACCAGGTATGCACATGGTACCCAGATATGAATGTAGGCAAAGCACCTGTTTACATAATATAAAGTAAATGTTAAAAAAATAAATTTAGAAAATGATCAAGGATAAGTACCTTTTGTTGATCTTGGGCCTCAACATGCATATGCATATAGGTACATATGCAGTCACATACATATAACGCACATACTACACACATACACAACCCTCCACAATACAAAATAATGATAAAATATACATAAAGTTTGCTGTATTCAAGTTGGTATTCCAACTCAGTGGTAGGGCCGTTAGATGAGTAAAGTTTGATACTTGATTCTCCAGCTCTCTGACACACAAAAAGAACAAAAGTCCTGGCCATCTAAAATATTCTGTTATTGTAATTTTATGTGACAAATAATAATTATATGCTCATAGGAGATCACAGATTTATTATAGAATATTATTTAAAGTGTGTTACTTTTGTTTATTCTCTGGAACATTCATTTGTTTAACAATGCAAAGATGTATTACATTTGTTTGATTAAAGTTCACCTGAGGTAGGAAGGCTGAGTCAGCAGCTAGCCGACAGGAAGTGGGGGGGAGGGCTTTTAAGTGGGGGCCAAGGAGAAGCACAGGGTATTTTTGAGAGACTGAGAGCAAGGGGAGAGGGTAAACTACTTTCGGCTCAGCCTCTCTGAGGAACAGAATTTCACCTCAACTTTTGATACTTTAGAGGGACTGACCGATTTCGATAAGTTCCTTTCTGAGCCTTGAAAGAGGGAACAGCATTTGCTCTGGCTTCAGAATCACTGCTGGTAGTGGTGGAGTTACAGTTGCTGATTAGGGGCCATTGCTGAAAAGGGCAGCAAGAGTGTAAAAGACAACACAGAGTGACTGAATAAATTTAATTAGCCAAACTATCACCTCATACACTTGCCATCTTTGTGGCTATATGTATTACCCAGAGTTCTCTAAGGGAACAGAATTGATAGAATGTGTGTGCATGTGTATAATAGACATATGTATATATTCATACATATACACTGGCTTTCTGTGGTCAGGGTCATCCAACAATGGCTGTCCTCTGATGAAAAGGCTAAGAATCCATGTTTTGTTCAGTCCATGAGGCTGGATGTCTCAGCAGTTCCAATAGGATGCTGGAGTCACAGAGGATTCCTAGAGAGCTGCTGAACTTCTGTGTTGGAATCATGAAGTAGGTTTGAATACCAGTGAAGGAGTGCCTAGGTGAGAAGGTAGATGAACTTGCCAGCGAGAGTGAGGACAGACAGGCAAAAAGCAAAAGCTTCCTTATTCCATGCCCTTTTCTGTAGGTTGCCACCAGAAGGTGTAGCCCAGATTTAGGGTGGGTCTTCTCACCTGAAATGATCCATCCAATCAAGAAAATCCCTCAAGTGTGTCCAGCTGCTTGGGTTTTAATTGATTCCAGATGTGGTCAAGTTAGCAACCAAGATCAGCCATCACAGGTAGAAACATTTAAAAATCCAGCCTTCAGCAATTCTGATAACAGCAACACATTTTTATTTCAGTTGATTATTTTGAGACAAGATCTGGCTATGCAATTCAGGCAGGTCTGAAACTGATAGGGACCCTCCAGTTTTGGTCCCTCAGTGCTGGGATTTGTAGCACAAATCCTAATTGGTCTTAATGATAAAAACCCAGAGCCATATATCCGGATAAATGTTGAAAGATCAGAGAGACAAAGAAACAAGGCACAGCCACCTCTTACCTCGCCAACTCCTCAGCTGAAAATGAGGGAGATCCTGTCTCTACAAATCCTCAGACTGAGATCACCTGCCTTATATTCCTGTCTCCTCCCTAGTGCTGGGATTAAAGGTGCAAGCCGCCACCACCACCACCACCGCCTGGCTCTGTTTCTTTTTTAGATAGATTCAATCTCCTGTATCCCAGGATGGTCTTGAACACCTGATCTTCCTGCTTCCTCCTCTCAAGTGCTGGGATTAAAGGTGTGAGCCACCACCACCTGGCCTCTATGGTTAACTAGTGGCTAGCTCTGCCCTCTGGTCTCCAGGCAAGCTTTATTTGTTAGAGCACAAACAAAATATCACCACAGGGACCACGGGTGGATACCACAGCTGGCCTTCCAGTATTTTGCTCATTACTGTGGTCACCAGCTGGGCATCAGGTCACCAGAACTTAGCCCTCCTGCCCAGATGGACTCTCTTCTGGCTCGCAACCCCTTGATTTCTCTCCCAACAGCCAATAATCCCTGTGCTGTCCACATTTGCCATCTTGATTTCCTTTAGATTGCACATCTGAGTGAGACTGTGTGGCTGGTCCTTTTCTGCTTGGCCTATTGTCCCAGCATGATAAACTTCAGGGTCAGCGAGGTTGCCCCACTGGCAGAATTTCCTTCCTTTCTTCATAATGCTGAAAGCATTCAACTGTATGTCTACTGTAGTTTAAAGATTTTATTTTTTTTTTTACTTATGCATATATGTGTCTTTCTGTGTGTAGGTGCATGTGTGTGCAGGTACTTAAAGAAGTCAGAAGAGAGTGTTGGTCAGTTCCCCGGGGAAGGATTTACAGGTATTTGCAAGTCACCTGATGTGGGTGCTGCAACTTGAACTTGGGTCATTGGTCAGAGCAGTAAGTACTCTGAACCACTGAACTGGCCCTCTAGCCCTCCACCTTATTGCTTGAGACAGTATTTATCACTGAACTTGGACTGCCACTGAGCCCCTGGTATCTGCCTGACTCTACCCACTATGCAGCACTGGCTTTTATGAGGATTCAACCTCAGGACCGCCTACTTGTGCAGTAGGCACTTTGCCCACCGACACACTATATGCCACTGAGGAGAGCTACTTGTTGGCCAAGAATTCAGAACTTATGGTTTGCATCACAGTCTTTCATTTTCTGAAAGCCAAGGACCAATTTCGTATCTGCTTTCTATTAAATGAGTTTATTCTTGACTTCCCAACTCAGAAAGTCAGTATGCACAGGAGAGCTGTAACCTACACCGACTTTTATTAACATACCACAGCACACTGAAAACTGCACATATGAATGGTCCTCACAGGAGGGGTACCACTCAGAGTCACAGTGAGCCTACTGTGTCCTCACCGGCTTTACTGCTGGCAGAAACCTGGGCTGTCCTCAGTGTGTGGCTATCAGGAATAGCACTGTGAGTCTGGGACGTAAAAAATGCAAGTCTGTTGGGGATATGTAGGGTAGAATTGCTGTACTATATATGAACAATTATATGGCTTTATTAGGATTGGACAAGCACGAAAAGGTCTGCAGAATGGCTAAGTACCTAAAACATGTAAGCATAAGGACCTGAGTTTGGATCTCTAGAACAGAAGTAAAGTCAGATTCCGTAATGTATGTATCTGTAACCCCAGCACTCCAGAGGAGATATAGGAGATGGAGACAGAAGAACCCAGAGAACCTCGTACATAACAGCGAAGAGAAGAAGGTGGAAGGGGAAGACAGACCCGAGACTGTCCCAGCTTCCACACACGTCACCGAACAAGTACACACGCACATACAAGTACACATGCACATACCAGTACACATGTCACCAAACAAGTACACATGCACATACAAGTACACATGCACATACAAGTACACACACACATACAAGTACACATGCACATACCAGTACACATGCACATACAAGTACACATGCACATACAAGTACACACACACAGATTTAAAAAATTGCCACACAGTTTGAAAGTGTGGTATGAGGCAGTATAGAAAGACCAGAGAGGGGCCTGGAGAGATGGCTCAGTGGTTAAGAGCATTGACTGCTCTTCCAGATGACCTGAGTTCAATTCCCAGCATCCACATGGCAGCTCACAACTGTCTGTAGTTCTAGGCAAATAAATAAACAAAAAGGTTTTTTTTTTTTTCCCTAAAGAAAGACCAAAAAGGTAAAGTCTACGTGAAAATTGAAAGAAGCCCCCTCACCATGGGACCCAGTTCCATTTCTTGCTGTCTTAGATAGTGCCTGCCCCAGAGACATCTCAAAGATGGGAAACTGTTTATGTGGGATCAGAATGTGTGCGCCCTTCAGGTTAACTGCTAATGCTGTCCTAGTCTCTAAATCTAAGCAACGTGCCTCATGAAAACACCTCACAAGAATATTTTGAAGGCGGCCTTCCTCTTTCTTTTCCGGTCCAGGCGCTTCGGGAGCCGCCGGTTACCGCTCAGACATGGCGAAGTCCAAGAACCACACCACACACAACCAATCCCGAAAATGGTACAGGAGTGGCGTCAAGAAGCCCCGATCACAGAGATATGAGTCTCTTAAGGGGGTCGACCCCAAGTTCCTGAGGAACATGCGCTTTGCCAAGAAGCACAACAAGAAAGGCCTGAAGAAGATGCAGGCGAACAATGCAAAGGCCATGAGCGCCCGCGCAGAGGCCATCAAGGCCCTGGGGAAGCCCAAAGTGGTTCAGCCCAGCATGCCAAAGGGCCCCAACAGCAAACTCACCCAGCTTGCTTTGATGGCTCACCCCAAGCTTGGGAAGAAGATCAGAGGCTCCATGGCCAAGGGTCATAGGCTCTGCCAACCAAAGCCCAAGGTTCAAACCAAGGCAGCGGCCTCAGCTCCAACTCAGGCTCCCAAAGATGCTCAGGCCCCAGTGAAGGCCCTATAGAGGAGTTTTCTGTCTGCCAATGTGAAGACAGTTGGACTGGCTTGATACACCTACACACTATTGCAGATGATCAGGACTCTATGCTGTTTTTATAAATAAACTTGAGACAAGAAAAAAAAAGAATATTTTGAAAATCCTATTTTATTTCAACTTGTGTATGTGCATGTGTGTGCAGTTACTCAGACGAGGATGTCAAAACATCTGGAGCTGGAGTTATAGGAAGCTGTGAGCTACCCACCCAGCCTGGGTGCTGGAGTTAGTTATAGGAAGCTGTGAGCTACCCACCCAGCCTGGGTGCTGGAGTTATAGGAAGCTGTGAGCTACCCACCCAGCCTGGGTGCTGGAGTTATAGGAAGCTGTGAGCTACCCACCCAGCCTGGGTGCTGGAGTTAGTTATAGGAAGCTGTGAGCTACCCACCCA
>PVIH01025971.1:0-19634 GCA_004025045.1 Sigmodon hispidus | reverse complement strand
TTCTATTTCTTTGACTGCATGTGTTTGCAGGAACAATCCTCATTCTCATCAAGTCTTATAAAATGTGACAGTTTGAATCCTTCCGAATTCTATGAAATTATATGTTTTTAAATAAAGTACTTTCTTGAAAATATTGTTTTCTTAGAGTCTTTTATAAATGTAACTTGTACATTAGTGTATTTAAGTCTGGTCACAATGGTGTTATTGGGTATTTATGAAAAATGAATAGATGAAAAGAAGGTAGGAGAAGAAGAAAAAGTGGGAGGACACAGGGAGGAATGGAAGGGGAAAGAGGAAGGATGAAGGAAGGAAGAAAGGAAAGAAAACATGCACCTTAAATATTCTTTATTGGCAGAGATTTTAATTATTTCCATATTCCTGATATTGTGAGGTCTCAAGGACTTTGCCAGTACAAATATCTCTCTGAGATCAAATCCATTTGACTTCTAGTTAAATTCTGAGAACTAACACTCGTTAGTGCTCTACCTATCTGGGTGTGGTATCCACAGTCCTTTCTATAGTGACTGAAGAATCTCCACAGCTTACTAGAAAGTTCATTGTCTTCTGCTGTCCAGTTGAAGTGCGTATAAATTTTTATGCTTCAGGAACTCTTACATAATTTTAGATATTTTAGCTTCATAATCAAATGTCTAAGAAAAATCAATGAAATTGATCCTCAGCTTGTCCTCATACCTTCAACTGTGTTACAATATTTTTGGTTTGGTACCGTCTACAAATTGTTCTGACCTGTGATGTAATATGACTCATCTCTCACTAAAAAAAACTAAGAATTATCAAATAATGATTCCACTGTTAATACTGATTTCTTGTAATTTGTAAAGCATAATCAGTTTCACATGTTTGTGCATTTCTATCCATTTAGTCATGTGTGTAGTTACATAGAAGATGACTTAGGATGATAAAGACGAGAAGTAAGAGATACACTCAGAAGACAAATAAAAAAGTAAAATGTTCCACATAAATTCTATTTTGTATTATGTTAAAAACTTGGAGCCTGATATTGGGGTAAAGCTGAAATATCTGAGAGACAGAGAAACAAGCCTCAGCCACTTCTCACCTCACTGCTGTACAGGTATCCTCACATTAAAAGCTTCTGGGTCCTCAGCCAAAAAGGAAAAGGAGAGCAAGAAAGTTTGATTATTTCCTTCCTTCTCCTCCTTCTAGGTGAGTTTGCTTCTAACTTTTCTAAAGCCTTCAGCTGAGTTGTTAGGTCTCTTGTGTGAGATTTCTCTTGGCTTTTCACACAGGCAACTAGTGCTATGAATATTCCTCTTAACACTGCTTTCATTGTGTCTCATAAGTTTTATTATATTGTAGATTCATTTTCACTAAATTATAGAAAGTCTTTGATTTCTTTCTTAACTTCCTCTTTGATCCGGAGGTGATTCAATGTAGAGATGCTCCATTTCCATGAGTTTGTAGGCTTTTTGTAATTTTTGTTGTTGTTGAATTCTAACTTTAGTCCATGATAGTCTGATATGATACAAGAGATTATTCCCATGTTTTTGTATCTATTGATATTTGCCTTTATGACCAAGTCTGTGGTCAATTTTAGAGAAAGTTCCATGGGTGCTGAGAAATATGTATATTCCATTGTGTTCAGATGGAAGCTTCTGTAAATATCTATTAAGTTCATCTGCATCATAACTTCTGTTAGAGCCCTTATTTCTTTGTTGAATCTTTGTCTGATTAAACTACCCAAGGGTGACATATCCAAGGGTGGGGTGTTGAAGTCCCCCACTATTACAGTGTGAGATTTGATGTGGGGTTTAAGCTTTAGTAGTGTTTCTTTTACATATGAAGGTGCCATTATAGTAGGAGCATAAATATTGAGGATTGAGATCACATCTTGATTCATTTTTCCTAAGATGAATAAGTAATGTCATCCTGGTCTCTTTTGATTGATTTTAGTTTGAAGTCTACATTGTTGGATATTATTATAGCAACACCAGCTTGTATCTTGGGGCCATTTGATTGGAAAAATCTTTTCCCAACCCTTTACACTGAGCCTGTATTTGTCTTTGTAGTTGAGGTGTGTTTCTTGTATGTAGCAGAAGGTTGGCTTTGTTTTTGTATTCATTGTGTTAGGGTGTGTCTTTTTACAGGTGAATTGAGTCTACTGATATTAAGGGATATTAAGGACCACAGACTGTTATTTCCTGTTATTTTTGGTGGTAGCTTGTGTGTATTTCCTTTCTTTGGGCTTTTCTTCTGTGGGATTATCAATTGTTTGTGGTTTCAAGGGTGTATCTGTTTTTTTTAAGTTGGAATTTTCCCTCTAATGCTTTCTGTAGTGCTGGACTTGTGGATCATTGGTATTACTTCAACCTGTCTTTGTCATAAAATATCTTGCTTATTCCACCTATGGTGATTGATAGTTTTGCTGGGTATAGTAGTCTAGGTTGGCAGCCATGATCTTTTGGTGTCTGTACAACTTCTAACCAGGACCTACTTGCTTTCATTGTTTCTATTGAATAGTCCGATGTTATTCTGATGTCTCTGCCTTTATAGGTAATTTGGCCATTTTTCTTTGCAGCTCTTAATATTTTTTCTTTGTTCTGTAGGTTTTGTGCATTGATTATTATGTGGCAAGAAGACTTTTGGGGGGGGGCTAATCTATTTGGTGTCTGTAAGCTCCTTGTATCTTTATAGGCATTTCCTTCTTTAGGTTGAGAAAGTTTTCTTCTATGATTTTTACTGAATACATGATCTGTGCCTTTGAGCTGGTGTTCCTCCCCTTCTTCTATGCCTATTATTCTCAGGTTCATTCACAGTGTTCAAAATTTCCTGAACATTTTTTGCTATGGCTTTTTTGCTTTTATTGTTTTCTTTGAGTGATTTATCTATTTCTACTATTGAGTCTTCTACTCTAGATATTCTCTCTTCCAGCTCTTGGATTCTTGGTTGGTTATGCTTGTATCTGTACTTCTGGGTCATTTCTTCAGATTCTGTATTTCATCCTTTGCCTCGTTTAGTGCCTTCTTTATTGTTTCTACTTCAATTTTTAGTTCCTCAAGTGATTCTTTCATTTGTTGGGTTTCCCTTTCTTGGCTTTCTTTCAAGAATTTGTTCATCTCTTCCATTTTCCTATATTTTTCTTCTATTTTTAAGGTACTTTTCATATCCTCTTTTAAGGCTTTTACAGTCTTCATAGAGGATTTTGTAATGTTGTTTCCTTCAGTTTCCTCTTCATTGCTCTGTTGAGGTCTTGGTGTTGTAGAGCCATCAGTTTCTTCTGGTGGTGCCTTGTTTTTCTTTATATTGTCATGTGTATACTTGCACTGAAGTCTGCCCATTGCTTCTTGATTCACTCTTATTCAGATCTTAGTGGATTCTTAGTCAGTTGTGGCTACAATGGTTTTGTGTCTCCTGTCTGCTCTGGACACAGAGTCTGCATGACTCTGTTCAGGCCATGGGATCCTCACTGTCTGAAGCCTTCTTACTCCCACACTGCCTCTGACACCACGGGGTCACACTGCTCAGAAAAAGTCTATACCTCTGTGATGACCCAGCCTGTCTTAGAGCCAGAGCCAGGCTGTCTATGATGTGACACCCAAGATTGCTGGGGAAGGCTTCTCCCAGCCCTGGTCTAGGGCAGGCCTGACAGTAATGTCAAATCTGGGTCTGTGTCTCTGGCCTCTGTGATGAGGTCCCTGGGAGGTCCAGCGGCTGGCACCTGTTCACCTCCCACTTTGCTCTGGACCTGGGATCCTCACTGTCTGAAGCCATCTGACTCCCACTCTATTCTAAATACCACTTTCATCATGATTTTTATTTAAAGACATTTCACATAAATTTTTGGTTTTAACTTTCTACTCTTGGTATAGAATAGTGTATGTATTGAACTGCTAGGCAGAACCTTTTAGATTGGTATTAGTAGAACGTTCTAGTTCCTTTCTCTTGATCACACTTTTGAAGTCATGGACAGTTATTTATGAGAATAAGCAAAGACTATTTTCTACTAGGTATTCATTTATTATTAGTTCTTAGAAAACCTGTATTTGGATAAAATTAATTCTTCCCCCATATCTTATCATACTCTATCACTTTATGCCTGACCAGCTCTGCATCCTCTTCTTATTCTTAAGCTAATAAAGCCCAATTTATGTTTTCTATGTCCTCTATGAAGGGTGGCTATCACCTGGGTATGGTTGACTGACCCATATCCATGTCACTAAAAATATGGACAATCTACCTACTGACAGCTAATAAGTGACAACATATATAAAAGAAGAAATGTGTGCCCCTTTCTTGCTACCATGTTGAAATTTATCTAACTTGAGTTTGCACATGTCCTGGGCACTGTCACAACTTTTATGAGTTTCATACATAAAATTGCCTGCTGAATCTACAAAACACTGTTTCCTTATAGTTACCAATTATTTCCTCAGTCAAAGCTGAGAACTCTACAATCATATTCAGGGATATTTTGACCAGTTGTGGATCTCTGTCATAACACCATTAAGCACCATATAGTGTAACAACACATGGCTCTGATGAAAGTTGAGGGGCTCAATAATCTATAAGTATAACAACATCATTAGGAGTCTCTTTAAATAAAGTTTATTCATCAGAATACTAATAGTTATGTCTCCGTTAAGGTCTAATTGCAAGTTATTGGGCAAATATAGGTACCAGGCAAAGATTTTATCTGTCTAAATGAATTTAAATTCAATGACAAAGGAATATATTGCCTCCAAGATTTTCCTGTCAGTATCACACCTTCGCAGACATATTGGCATATGAGTCCTTTTGTTTTGCTTTGTTTTGTTTTGTTTATTAGATCACAGATCTCACAGTTAATTAAAACTGATAAGATTATTTTTTCTTCTAGAAGAGCATATACTGCATTTTCAAAGTTATGTAATTAGTATGATGCTTATGGACCAATAAATGTATAGTTTCTCCATATTTTGTGACTCTATTATATCTTCAATAATAGAATGGTACTATCTGATTTTAGAGAGTAAACAATGTCACTGGCAAAAGCTTGTAATATTTGAAGGTCTATGGGATACAACTGGCCAAGAATTCCAAAAGAGGTAACACATTTATATCATGGGGCTTTTTGTTTGATACCCTGAAGTGCCTAATATGAATATTGTTATCGAATTTTAATATTAATCTATTTAAATTTATAATTACATTGAAGTGAAATTTCTACAACAGAAAGCAAACTTCCATGCAAATTTATTGTGAGACCCTCAGTGTTAGATAGCTTTCTATGGGAATGAAAACACAACATATGTAAAAAGGAGAAAACTATGTAATGACCTATATCATCTGAGAGAATCCTGTGACATTTCATTAAACTACATAAAGAATGGCATAAAAACCTGACAATAACATCAGATCCATTATTTGACTATGGGACCTAAAACAAGAGCACAATTATCTTAGTTATGCAGCCTAGCCTGCCAGTAAACCCCAGAAATGGTGATGTTTTCTGAAGCACATTGCAGAGATGTGTGATGCTGCAATGCCTGTGGTTTTTTCCAACAACAACACAGGAGTATAAAAGGCCCTTGGCAGATGGTGACATGACACACAGACTCAAAGAAACTACTGCTTATCATCCACTTAACACTCCCCTCTGACACCATGTGTTACTATGGCGGATACTATGGAGGCCTGGGCTATGGCTATGGTGGCCTAGGCTATGGCTGGGGCTGTGGCTATGGCTGTGGCAATGGCTGTGGCTATGGTGGCTATGGTTATGGCTGCTGCCGCCCACTCTGCTGTAGAAGATATTGGTCTTGTGGCTTCTATTGAGCAGATTCTGTAGCTGTCATTCTAACTCTCTTTACTTCCGATGATCTTACATCTTCATAAATTTCAACCTCAAGCTCTCTGAGGAATAACAAATAGAACACAGCACTTCCATCTCTTCTATTTCTTTGAATGCACATATTTGCAGCAACAATTTCATTCTCATTAGGTCTTTTAAAATGTGACAGTTTGAATCCTTCCCCTATCTATGAAATATGTTTTTAAATAAAGTGTTTTCTTGAAAATATTGTTTTCTTACAGTCTTTTATAAATGTAAATTGTATATTAGTATATTTAAGTCTGGTCACAATTGCATTATTGTGTATTTATGAAAAATGAATAGAGGAAAAGAGTGTAGGGGAGGAAGAAAAAGTGGGAGGACACAGGGAGGAATGGAAGGGGAAAGAGGAAGGATGAAGAAAGGAAGAAAGTAAAGAAAACATGCACCTTAAACATTCTTTATTGGTGGAGATTTTAATTATTTCCATATTCCTGATATTGTGAGGTCTCAAGGATTTTGCCAGTACAAATATCTCTCTGAGATCAAATCCATTTGACTTCTAGTTAAATTTTGTGAACTAACACACGTTAGTGTTCTATCTATCTGTGTGTGGTGTCCACAGTCCTTTCTATAGTGACTGTCACCTTCACAATCTCACTGTGCACATGGTTCCCTTCACTTAACCTGTTCTCTTATACATTTTCTTCCAAATATCCATTTTTGACAACTATGAGGAAATATCTCATTGGGAATTTGACTTATGATTTTGAAAATTCGCCCTCGTTCATCTATAATTTTCTTATGAAAAAATAAGATAATTCTATTATGTTTTTCACATCATGCAACACAGTGCTAAGATGACAATCAGTATGTCATATAAATCTGCATATATTTTAGCCATATAGCACTGTGCTGTAGAAATGTGAAACACCCAACATTTTGTGTGGCTAATTAAGACTTTTAAATAGACTCTCATACCTGTACAGCAAGTACTCTTAGGCACAGACACTCTTAGTTAAACTCATAAAGTTATATGTCTCTGTTTTTTCTGCAGTTATCATTTTACCTTTATTACAAAAGTAGTTTATAAATATGGACTTTGCTTCACCTACAAAACCAGAATGCCTTCCATGGTAACAAGTTCAAGACCTCCAATGAGGTTTCTAAGGCAAACATAGATTACCTAAGTACCTACAGTTTGCGGTATTACATGGTCTTCTTGGTTCCCAGTGTGTTCATTGTCTTCTGTCTAGCTGAAGTACCTATACATTTTTACACTTCAAGAACTCTTAAATGACTTTAAATATCTTAACTTTATAATGAAATGTCTAGGAAAATCAATAAAATTGATCCACAGCTTGTGCCCACATATTCAACTCTGTTGTAATATTTTTGCTTTGATACCATCTTAAAAATGTTCTGACCTATGATATAATATGACTCTCTTCACTGTATAAAATATAAGAATTAGCAAATAAAACTTCCTCTGTTAATAATATTTATTTCTTGTAATTTATTAAACATAGTCAGTTTTCACATGTTTGTGCATCTCCATCAATTTACTCTCATGTGTAGTCACATAGGAAAGAATTTGAGCAATAGAGAGATGTAAAAAGTATATTAGAAGAAATAAAAAAGTAAAGTATACTGCATGAATTCTATTTGGTATTATAATAAAAACTCAGAACATGATATTGGGGAAAAGCTGAAATATCAGAGACAGATAAAGAAGCCACAGCCACTACTCACATCACTGCTCCACAGGAATCCTCAGATTGAAAGCTTTTGAGTCCTCATCCAAAAGTGAAACGTATAGTAGGCAAGTCACTGAACTCCTGACCCTTTCTTTGTGCAAATATCTCACTTTCTCATTCAACTTTCCTAGTGTTCACATTAAAGAAATGGGGTACCACTCCCTGACCTTTGTGGCTAAATTTGGGTTGCCTCTGTCTTGCGATATTCAAGCAAAACTTTATTAAATACACAAGGTATTACCACATAGATGGAGAGGAGGAAAGGAGAAGAATTAAATGGAGAAAGACAGGTAAATCTATTGTTACACATTATCCCATACATTTGTTATTGTAAACTTGGTCATGTGGGTATTACTTGGAGATGGAATAGTTTTCTTCTAGTTCAATATGCAGTATGAGCTCCATTACTTATACATGCACACACATGCACACACACACACACACACACACACATACACACACACACATTCAAACTGGGTTTTTTATGGTCTGGTATTTTCTGTCATGGCTGTACCAATATTTCCACCAACAGTAGAGAAGGGTGATGTTACCTCCACAAGTTATGTGACATTTATCATTCATTTTTCTATATTGGTCATTTTGCAGATAAGTTCAGCAGTCTCATCTCAATCTAGATTTACCTCTCTGATATTAGTGGAATAGAAATTTATTGTGCCCTTTTGGCCATTGGTTTTCCTTTGTTTAAGATATTTTTAATTCTCTGTTCATTTTAGTTTCAATTCAATTTTGGCTGTTTATTTGCGTGCATCTCAAATAAGTTTCTTTAATAATACCCTATCTGATGTATTTGTTTTCTTCCTGTGTATAGACTGGTTTTGTACAGATAATTTTCTGTTGTAGAGAACATCCTAAGTTGGATATATGAAAACTGTCTATTTTCATGGTTTTTCCTTTTGTGTGTACCATGCCTTTGTTAATTGAGACCTCTCCTGTCTTCTGGAATTTCAATATTAATATAGAATTATCTAAACCCAAAGTCACATTAATTGGCTAAAAGAAATTCAAATATATGCTGTGTAGTAATATTTTGGTGATACTTAATTATCCTTTCCAGCTCCCTGCCTCTGACCACTTCTTTTTAGTCTCAAGAGTATGGTTTTATTAAATTTAATATATTAAAGATATTAATCACTAATCTGAAGAATAGTTCACAAAGACTTCTTTCACATTTTGTTACTCTGCCAATGGCTGTGTAATGAGTGTTTGTGTGGTTCTTTTGTGTGCAGGTGTATTATTTTGCTTTGTTTTGTTTTCATGCTATTCTATGTTATGTCATCATGCTCAGTATTAATTTCTGTGATTCTGGAATTCTTTCTTGAAATGCATCTTGGAGAATGTTAACTATGTTTCTGCTAAATTTCTCTAATGTTATGACTAAAATTAAGAACTTAAGAATATTAAGAGATCATATTCTATATATTTTCTTGTACACATAGATTTTACATTTTCTCAAAACCATTTACTCAAGAGAGTTTTTCTGCTATGTTGATTTTTAATAACTGTCAAAAATTGAGTAACCAGGTTGCTGTGGATTTTACCCCATGCTTCTGGGTATTTCTCCATTGAACAACGTGCATGTTTTTTTGCTAGTGGAATTCAGTGTCAATAACTATGTTTCTATAGAATAATTTGATAGCAGATATTACATTACCTCAGGCATAATTCTTCTTTAGCATTTTTTTAGTATTAAAGAGCTCTTAGCTTTCACAAACCTTTCTGTAGTATGTTATTCACTTCTGCTAAGAATGTAATTGAGATTCTGATAGAGATAACATTAAATCTGTGTATTAATTTAGTAAATATAGTTCTTACATCATTAATTCTCATAATCTATGAGAATAGATTTTATTCAATTATTTATTTTCTTCAGCAATTCTTCAGTTTTTATAGTTTTTATTATAGAGATAATTTAACTCCTTTATTATATTTATGCCAGGATAATTTGTAAACTATTATAAGTAAAATTTCTTTAGGTGTTTTATTTGGTTTTTTTTGGGACCAGATCTAGGTTTCAATATTTATGTAGATTACATAATGAGAACTGGACAGAATATAGAAAAGGTACAGAATACACTAAGCAAATTAATACAACTTATCCGGACAAGTTTATCTTTTATTGGACATGTTAACCAAAGGTTTAGTTGAAAAGACCAAAGCCCATGTCATCATCAAACTATGTTGGGGTGAGGCCCTCACTTCATCCAGCCACTAGCACTGTACCAGCTGTCTAAAACATGGCTTCCATCTCTGAGCTTGCCTGCATGTACTTAACCCTCATCCTTCACAATGAGGAGCTAGAAGTGATGGTCATGGAGGATAAGATCAATGCTCTTATTTGTTTTTATAAGATTTGTTTTTATTGTAAAAAGTCAATTTTTAAATTTAAGTGTTTTATCATATTTTTCCCTTCTACAAAGTCCCTTGAGATTATCTATCCATAATGTAAGTTCTTTCTCTAAAAAGAAAAAACCTCAATATAACAACAAAACTCCAGAAAACAAAAGAAGCAAAATAAAACCACACCAAAAGAGAAAAAATAAGCTACTAAACTGTTACCAACATACAAATAAACAGAGAGAGAGAGAGAGAGAGAGAGAGAGAGAGAGAGAGAGATCAACAAAAGTATGTTTTCTTCACATTTTCTGACTCTACGATATCATCAACAATAGAGAGTTACATTTTACTCTAGAGAGTAAACAATGCCACTGCTGAAGCTTTTCGTATTTGAAGGTCTATGAGATACAACTAGCCAAGGATTTCAAAATATGTAACACATTTATATCATGGGCCTTTTTATTTTATTTATTTTTTTGCATGTGTGTGTCATGGATTTTATTAATTAAAAATCTTACCTTAATAATTCAGGCCTTCTTTGGGCTAATCAAACTTTTTTAATTTCTTCTTCCATTGGATTACCTTAACATTAGTCAGTTTCTGTATTTCCTTTTTTATTATTATGAATATAAAAGTAACATTTTCTTTTATTATTATTATTATTATTAACAAAGAAGTCACACTTTCTATCCCTGTATATCATTATTCAAGGTCCGTTCCCCCTCCCGCAACATCAGATCATTTTTTCTTCTCCACAACTCCACATCCCCTCCCTGGAGAGGCAGCAGAGAGTCCCAAGGTCCCACTGACCCAATATTACTTAGTTCAGTCTCCACTCCTGGCAGATCCAGTTTTGTCTCCCCTCCCTCAAGAGTGAGCCAGGTGTTCCTCTAGGTGGAGTGGGATCCGAAGAGTCAGTCCAGGCTGTTTCTGATCCCAAGCTGTTCAGTGGTTGTGGTTTGCAGCTTGGGCATACTTGGCTTTTTTCTTGTTTGTTTCTTTAGAGACCACTAACGAGTTAGTACATCCCCTGCTTATCTTTCTGAGTTTGTGATACCTCGCTCAGGAGAATATTCTCCAAGTCCATCCATTTGCCAGCAAATTTTAGGATATCACTTTTTCTTACTGCTGAGTAGTACTCCATTGTGTAGATGTACCACAGTTTGTTAATCCATTCTTCAGTTGAGGGACATCTAGGTTGTTTCCAGGTTCTTGCTATTACAAATAATGCTGCTATGAACATAGTTGAGCTAATGCCTTTGGAGTACGACTGTTCATCTTTAGGGTATACACCCAGAAGTGGTATTGCTGGGTCCTTGGGGAGATTAATTCTCAATTTTCTGAGAAATCGCCATATTGCATTCCAGAGTGGCTGAACAAGCTTACACTCCCACCAGCAACGGAGGAGTGTTCTTCTTGCTCTGCATCCTCTCCAACATAGGCTGTCATCTGTGTCTTTTATCTTAGCCAATCTAACAGGTGTTAAGTGGTATCTCAAAGTTGTTTTGATTTGCATTTCTCTTATGGCTAAAGATGAAGAGCACTTTTTCAGGTGCCTTTCAGCCATTCGTAATTCCTCTGCTGAGAATTCCCTTTTCAGATCTGAACCCCATTTTTTGATTGGATTATTCAAGGTTTTGGGCTCTAGATTCTTGAGCTCTTTATATATCTTAGAGACCAGTCCTCTATCACTTGTAGGGTTGGTGAAAATCTTTTCCCATTCTGTAGGCTGTCGTTTTGTCCTATAGACAGTGTCATTGGCTTTACAGAAGCTTCTTAGCTTCAGGAGATCCCACTTATTGATTGTTGGTCTTAGTGTCTGTGCCACTAGTGTTATATTTAGGAAGTGGTTGCCAGTGCCAATTCGTAGAAGTGTATTTCCCACTTTCTTTTCTATCAAGTTCAAAGTGGCTGGGTTTAAGTTGAGGTCTTTGATCCACTTGGATTTGAGTTTTGTGCAGGGTGACAGGCTCAGATACATTTGCATTTTTCTACACACTTCCATCCAGCTATGCCAACACCTTTTGTTAAATATACTATCTTTTTTTCCATTGAATGTTTTGGGCCTCTTTGTCAAAGATCAGGTGTTCATAGGTTTTTGGGTTAATGTCTGGATCCTCAATTCTATTCCATTGATCCACAAATCTGTTTTTATGTCAGTACCAGGCTGTTTTTATTACTGTAGCTCTATAGTATAACTTGAAGTCAGGGATGGTGATGTCTCCTGAGGTTCTTTTGTTGAGTAAAATTGTTTTGGCAATTCTGCCTTTCCTGTTATTCCAAATGAAATTGAGTATTGTTCTTTCGAGGTCCAAAAAATATTGTGTTGGGATTTTGATGGGCAGTGCATTGAATCTGCAGATTGTCTTTGGTAGAATTGCCATTTTTACTATGTTGATCCTATCAATCCAGGAACATGGGAGAGCTTTCCATTTTCTGATATCCTCTTCAATTTCTTTCTTCAGTGATTTAAAATTTTTGTCAAATAGGTCTGTTACTTCTTTGGTTCTAGTTACTCCAAGGTATTTAATACTATTTGCATCTAATATGAAGGGTAATGATTCCCTTATTTCTTTTTCAGCTCTTCTATCTTTACTGTATAGAAGGGCTACTGATTTCTTTGAGTTTATCTTGTATCCTGCTACATAGCTGAAGGTGTTTATCAGCTGTAGCAGTTTCCTGGAAGAATTTTGTGGGTCACTTGGTCTCTTATGTATGCAATCATATCATCTGCAAATAGAGATAGCTTCACTTCTTCTTTTCCAATTTGTATGCCCTTAATATCTTTTCGTTACCTTATTGCTTTAGCTAAAACTTGGAGAACTATATTGAATAGATAAGGGGAGAGAGGACATCCTTGTCTAGTTCCTGATTTTAGTGGGATTGCTTTGAGCTTTTCTCCATTAAGTTTGATACTGGCTGTTGGCTTCTTCTAAATTGCCTTTATTATATTTAAAAGTCAAATTTTCTATCTTTATATATCCTTATTCAAGGTCCCTTCACCCTCCCACCACATCAGGTCATTCTTTTCCACATCTCCCCATCCCCCGCATTGGACAGGTGGTCCAAAAGTCCCAGGGACACAATATTGTTTAGTTCAGCCTCCACTCCTGGCAAATCCAGTCTGTCTCCCCCATGTCCCCCCCTGCACTGGCAAACATAAAGACTGAGTCAGGTATTCCTCTGGGGGAGTGGAACCAAGGTGTCAGTCCAAGGTGTTTCCGATCCCAACTGTTCAGTGGTTCCGGTTTGGTTTGCAGCTTGGGCATGCTTTGCTTTTGTTGTTGTTATTGTTGGTTTTTTTGGTTTTATTGTTTGGTTGTTTAGAGTCCACTAATTAGTGAAAACATCCCTCCTTATCTTTCTGGGTTTGTGATAACTAGATCAGGAGGATATTCTCCAAATCCATCCATTTGCCTGCGAATTTTAGGATATCATTTTTTTTTTCTTACTGCTGAATTGTACTCCATTGTGTAGATGTACCACAGTTTGTTAATCCATTCTTCAGGTGAGGGACATCTAGGTTGTTTCCAGGTACTTGCTATTACAAATAACACTGCTATAAACATAGTTGAGCTAATGCATTTGAAGTATGACTGTGCATTTTTAGGGTATACACCCAGCAGTAGTATTGCTGGGTCCTTAGGGAGATTGATTCTCAATTTTCTGAGAAACCACCATACTGCATTCCAAAGTGGCTGAACAAGCTTACACTCACACCAGCAATGGAGGAGTGTTCCCCTTGGTCCACAACTTCTCCAGCATAGGCTGTCCTCTGTGTCTTTTATCTTAGCCAATCTAACAGGTGTCAGGTTGCATCTCAAAGTTGTTTTGATTTGCATTTCTATGATAGCTAAAGATGATTAGCACTTTTTCAGGATGCCTTTCAGCCATTCGTAATTCTTCTGCTGAGAATTCCCTTTTTTAGATCTGAACCCTACTTTTTGATTGGGTTATTCAAGGTTTGGGGCTCTAGCTTCTTGAGTTCTTTATAAATCTTAGAGATCAGTCCTCTATCACTTGTAGGGTTGGTGAAAATCTTTTCCCATTCTGTAGGCTGTTATTTTGTCCTATTCACAGTGTCCTTGGCTTTACAGAAGCTTCTCAGCTTCAGGAGATCCCACTTATTGGTTGTTGATCTTAGTGTCTGTGCCACTGGTGTTATGTTTAGGAAGTGGTTGCCAGTGCCAATTCACAGAAGTATATTTCCCACTTTCTTTTCTATCAAGTTCAAAGTGGCTTGATTTATGTTGAGGGCCATTTATTTGATTGTATGAAGTGCCTCTTATGAGTATTGTTAGTCCATTTTAATGCTACTCTATTTAAATACAAACACATACACACACAGACACACAGACACACAGACACACACACACACACAAAGAGAGAGAGAGAGAGAGAGAGAGAGAGAGAGAGAGAGAGAGAGAGAGATACTGAATGGAAATTTCTACAACAGAAAGCAAATATCCATGCATCCATGAAACTTCACTAGGAAACCCTCAGAGTTAGTTAGCTTTCTTTGCATTTCCATTCACTTCCATATTTAACTCTCTTTGTCCCGTTATAACTTTTATCCTTTGATATTACTAAACTCTACCTTGACTCTCTTGAGAACACCCTCCATAGACACATCTTCATGGCTTCATATCAATATTATGACATCCAAAGAACTATAATAATAAAAACTGTATGATGCTTACATCAAAATAAACACAAGAGAACTGGAATCTGATAATGAAAGTGAGGACTTATAGAAAGAACCACAGTAAGTTGAAACTTTAAAAAATGAAAAATAAATATATCCCTATGAAAATAAAATGTTCTGTACAGCAAACAATGACATCTTCAAATAAATAGCCCTAAATTAGTGAGGAGAAGCATTATCTTTAATGTCTGATAGGATCTTAGAAGTAGAATATACAAAGAACACAAAATGTTACATGTTAAGGAAACAAACTACCTATAGGGAATGGAACTAAGCAGATATCTCCTAAATGGTGACATATACTTGCAAGAGAAACATTTTTTAAATGTTTTACCTATTAGCCATCAGGGAAATACAACCAAAAACTACTTCGAGATTTCTTTGTCAGAATAGCTATGGCAAAAACTACACCTGATTCTAAATGCCAGAGTGAATTTGGAGAAAGGGAAACATTTATTTGCAGAAAGTGGAGTTATAGATGGGTGAAGTAACTGTGGAAATCAGTTGGTGATTTCTGAAGAGAATCTACTATACAAATCAGTTAAACTATGCTTGCCCATAAATTCAAAGGTCTCTATACTCTAATACACCTCCTTATCTTCAGTATATCCAGGAAATGGAGACATTATGAATATTAGAGCTACATGAATCTGAAATGTAAATAAATACAAAGCAATAATATGAGATGTCAACTACTTATCAAGTAACAAATAACATAACTAACACTTAGCATATTGATCATGAGAAAGATTCAAGGAAAATAAATTCATTCCTAAATATCAAAATAAAAGCAAAAAACAACTAACCTTTCTATTCAAATGAAAACATAACATATGTGAAAGGAGAAAACTATGTAATTACCTCTATCATTCGAGAGAACCCTGTGACTTTTCATTAAACTGCATGAAGAATGGCTTAGAGATGTGAATATAACATCAGATCCGACATTTGACTATGGGAACTGAAGTAGGAGCACAATTATCTTAGTTATGCAGCCTAGCCAGTCTCAGAACTCGTGATGTTTTCTGAAGCACATTGCAGAGATGTGTGATGCTGCCTGCAATGCCTGTGGCTTTTCCCCACAACAACCCATGGGTATAAAAGGCCCTTGGCAGATGGTGACATGACACACAGACTCAAATAATCTACTGCTTATCATCCTCTTAACACTCCCCTCTTGACACCATGTGTTACTATGGCAGATACTATGGAGGCCTGGGCTATGGCTATGGTGGCCTAGGTTATGGCTGTGGCTGTGGTTATGGTGGCTATGGTTACGGCTGTTGCCGCCCACTGTACTCTGGAAGGTACTGGTCCTATGGCTTCTACTGAGCAGATTCTTTAGCTGTCACTCTAACTCTCTTTACTTACTCTTTACATCTTCGTAAAATTCAGTCTTAACTCAGGCTATCTGAGGAATAACAAATGAAACATAACATTTCCATCTATTCTACTTCTTTGACTGCTTGTGTTAGCAGCAACAATCCTCATTCTCATCATATCTTTTAAAATGTGACAGTTTGAATCCTTCCGCATACTATGAAATTATGTTTTTAAATAAAGTATTTTCTTGAAAATATTGTTTTCTTAGAGTCTTTTTAAATGTAAATTGTACATTGGTGTATTTATATCTGGTCACAATGGTGTTATTAGGTATTTATGAAAAATGAATAGATGAAAAGAACGTAGGAGAAGAAGAAAAAGTGGGAGGACATAGGGAGGAATGGAAGGGGAAAGAGGAAGGTTGAAGAAAGGAGGAAAGAGAAGGAAACATGTACCTTAAACATTCTTATTGGCAGACATTTTAACTATGTCCATATTCCTGATATTGTGAGGTCTCAAGGACTTTGCCAGTACAAACATCTCTCTGAGATCAAGTCCATTTGACTTCTAGTTAAATTGTAAGAACTAACACATGTTAGTGCTCTATCTATCTGGGTGTGGTGTCCACAGTCCTTTCTATAGTGACTGTCACCTTCACAATCTCACTGTGCACATGGTTCCCTTCACTTAACTTATTCTCTTATACATTTTCTTCCTAATATCCATTTTTAACAAGTCTGAGGAAATATCTCATTGTGAATTTGACTTATGATTCTGAAAATTCACCCTTGTTAATCTGTAATTTTCTTATGAAAAATGTCACAAATCTATTATGATTTTCACATCATGCAACATAGTGCTAAGATGACAATCAATATCTCATATAATTCTGCCTATATTTTAGCCATATAGCACTGTGCTGTAGAAATGGGAAAACACGCAACATTTTGTGTGGCTAATGGGGAATTTTGAACAGTCTCTGATACCTGTACAGCAAGTACTCTTAGGCACAGACACTCTTGGTTAAACTAATAAAGTTATACGTCTCTGATTTTTCTGTAATTATCATGATACCATGATTTTAAAAGTTGTTTATAAAGATATATCTACAAAACTATAATGTCTTTCTTGGTTACAAAGAAAGACCTCCAATGAGGTTTCTAAGGTAAATACAGAATACCTACAGTTTATGAACATTACATGGTCTTCTTGGTTGGAATAATTTTAAAGCAATATGTAATATAACGAAGTGTTTAGGAATAAATAAAAATACATTCATATAAAGTGGCAGCTACGAACTATGGTGTAAATAACATAATCACTTATTTGGGAGAATGTCTCAAGAAATATTCTCCTCAGATAAGATTTATTGCAAAACACGAAATTAGAAAAAAATAAACCCATTCTTTCCCAAATTAACATACATTAAAAGGACAAAACTATGTAATGATTTATTTCATCTGACAAAATTGAGTCATATATTTAGTAATCTACAATTAAACATTGGACAGACAGTTGAAAATTGATTCAAGTTCCAAAACTTTATTGTGAGATCTTGTAGGGACACAATTGCCTCAATTTTTCAGTCTTTTATGTCTAGTATATCATGACAGTTATGATGTTCTCTGAAGTACAATGAAGAGCTGTGAGACCTTGTAATTCTTGTGCCCTATTTCAACAACTACTTGGTATATAAAATCACTTGACAGATGGTGACATCCAGACTGAAGAAACTTAGCACTAGTCTTCCACTGAATTGTCCTATCCTGACATCCTGTGTTATCACGGCAGCTACAGTGGAATCCTGGCCTATATCTAGGTTGAGCAAGGCTACAGCTATGTGAGTGGTTGATGTGTCTATGGCAGCTATGGTGGCTATATTTATGGCTGTGGCTATGGTGATTGCTGTGCCCCACTCTATGCTGTAGAAGATACTGGTTTCTACTGAGGTGTCTCTACAGCTTCCCAGAGTGCTCATTGTTTTCGTCTGTCTAGATGAAGTACCTATAATTTTTCAACTTCAGGAACACTTAAATACTTTCAAATATTTTAGCTTTATATCAAAATGTCTGAGGAAAGTCAATAAAAATTATTCCTTAGCTTGTACCAACACCTACAACTGAGTTGTATCATTTTTGTTTTGGTACTATTTTCAAAGTGTTCTGGCCTGTGACATGATATAATTCATATCTGTATAAAAAATAAGAATTATCAAAAAATTACAATGCTAATATTGATTTAATGTAGGTTATTAAATATAATCAGTTTTGCATGTTTGTGCATTTTTATCCATTTAGTCACATGTGTGTGGTCACACAGGAGAGGACTTAGGGAGATAAAGAGGAGAAGTAAGAGATAGACTATGAGGAGAAATAACAAGTAAAATGTACTACATGAATTCTATTTGGTATTACAATAAAAACTCAGAGCTTCATATTGGGGAAAAGCTGAAATATCAGAGAGACAGAGAAGAAGTCACTGCCACTGCTCACCTCACTGCTCCACAGAAATTCTCAGATTGAAAGCTTCTGAGTCCTCAGTCAAAAGGGAAAAGGATTGCAGGAAAGGCACTAAAATCCTGCCTCTTTTTCCACACAGATATTTTACTCTCTTGTTCAACTTTACTAATACAAGGATTAAAGTGATGAGGCATCACTCCCTTTCTTTTGTGGCTTAATGGGGCTTGACTGTCTTCTGATTTTCAAGCCAAACTTTATTAAATACACAAGATATCAGCACATAAATGTTTAGGGAGGAAAGGAAAAGAATTAAAGGGAGAAAGACAGACATATCTACTGATGCACATTTGTTCCATACAACTCTATTGTGAACTTGGTCATGTATGTGATACTTTGAGATGGAACAGCTTTCTTCAAGTTCAACATGTAGCAGTATGAGCTCCATTCTTATTACACACACACATACACACACACATACATTCACACTGTGTGGTTTATGGTCTAATATTTTCTGTCATGGCTGTGCCAATATTTCCATCAACAATAGAGAAGAGTCCTGTTACCTCTAAAAGCTATATGAAATTTATTGTTTGTTTTCCTATATTGGTCATTTTACAGATAAGGTCATCAATCTCATCTCAGTCTAGATTCACTTCTATGATATAAGTGGAATAGAATGTTACTGTACCTTTTTGACCATTTGCTTTCTTTTGATAAAGACATTTTTAATTCTCTGTTCATTTTAGTGTCAATTCATTTTCGGCTGTTTATTTGTGTGCATCTCAAATAAATTTTGTTTAATAACACCCTATCTGATGTATTTGCTTTCTTGCCCTGTGTAGACTGTTTTTATACTGATAATTTTTGTTGCAGAGAACATTCTGAGTTGGATATACCAAAAACTGTCTATTTTCATGTTTTTTCCTTTTGTGTGTACCATATCCTTTGTCAATTGAGACCTCTCCCGTCTTCTTGAATTTCAATATTTTTTTTCTTCCTTATTTTGTATTTATCAAAAAAAACAGTAAAAAGAATTTTAAAAAAATGTCGAAGAGTTAACAATAACTATACAGAGGATAATAATCATAAGCATGGCTTATCAAGGGTGGAAATGCAAATAAGATTACTACACATATATTTTCTTTGTGTTCAGCTTTCCCTCTGAATTTTTTTTTCCATCCCTGTATATCCTTATTCAAGGTCTCTTCCCCCTCCCACCACATCTGATCATTTTTCTTCTCTGCAAC
>PVIH01025969.1:0-19636 GCA_004025045.1 Sigmodon hispidus | reverse complement strand
AGCTAAGCAAGCCAGTTAGTAGCACTTCTCTACAGCTTCTGCTTCATTTACTTCCTCCAGGTTCCTGGCCTGACCTCTCAGTGATGGACTGTTACTCTGAAGTCTAAGTATTTATTTCAAGAAACCATAAACTCTTTTCCCTCCAAGTTGCTTTTGGTCATGGTGTTTGATCACAGCAACAGACACCCTAACTATGATAACCCTCAACACCGTGAAAGGGTCTCATGACAACCTGTAACTGCAGCACTGAGAGATGGAGGCAGGAGGATCAGTTTAAAGTCATCCTAAGTTTCATAGTCAAACCCAGGATAATGGGCCTATGCAGAAGATAAACAGAAAATATAATAAACCTGTAACCCACTGAGGGTGGGTATGCTCAGTGGTTGAACGCTTACATGCACCAGTGTGTATGTGTGTACATGCTTGTGTATATGTGTGTGGTATAAGTGTGTCAAGGGCTGAAGTCATCTGTGTTATTCTTCAGGTACCATTCCCTTTTAAAAGTTACATTTACTTAGAGAGAGAGAGAGACAGAGAGCGAGAGAGTGAGCACCACAGCACCAGTGTGAAGTCAGAGACTACTTGTGGGAGCTGTGAAGGCTGAACCTGAGTCCGTCCTCATGGTTGTGCAGCCAGCAGCACACTTATCACCCCAGGTCTTCCTGCAGTTTCTGTGTCAACCTCCACACAAACATCTGGACTAATTTTATGAAACAAATAGATCTACACTCTACTGGTTTTCTAGAGAACCTTGATTGGTACACTATGGAAGGAGGTGGAACCAGAAAGTCAGGGTTTCAGAGCATATCCTGCTGCAGACTTCTGTGTTACTGGAGACATCCCTGAAAATTTGGAGGCTCATTTCCCTCACTGGAGATGACTAGGAAACAAAGAACTTCATGAATGAGGATAAGGGGCAACAAATTTTTTTTTTTTTTTGACTCATTTTTCCTGTAATCTAGTCACGTAAAGCCAATTTGTGAGAATCTCATCTATTACCTCTGACGGCGGATTCTATCTCTTCCAAGGCAGCCTCGCTTTGGGCGTCTGCAAGTTTCTCATTGAATTCCATTATTTCCACAAGGAACTGACTGTCTGTTCCATAATCTGTTCCTTCAGGGATTTCTATTCCTCGGAGCTTTAGCTATTGGAGAGAAGAACAAGGGAAATGAAATCAATCAGGGTCATGTTAGTTCTGCTCAGTCCTTCAGAATACACTGATGTTCCTGGAGGAAAATGTGAACATGCTAAATAAGCAGGCTACCACTGAGTCACACACCCAGCCTGGAAAAATTTATCTTTCCTGGTAATAACGAAAGCCAAGGACAGATAAAAGTGCTGGGACAGGACCTCACTTCCTCTGTGCCACCTGCAGCTGGGCCCTGGTTAGTTATACCTCTACTCAGATATTAAAATGTTTATAAACATTCTATTCAATTCTAAAACTGCCTAATGTTCTTGCAAAAACAAACAAAAACAAAAAAACCCAAATAAAAAACCCAAACAAACAAAAAACCAAAATAACAACAAAAATATCCCAAACACCCCCAAACTCCCCTAGTACTCTAACCATCACCAAATTTATAGAATATAGTTAAAATGATGCAACCAGGGGAAGTTAAGATACAGAAAAGGATGCAGGCCTGGTGGTGCAGCTGCAACCCCAGGTACTCTGTAGACTAAGGCAGGGAGGTCCCAAGTCAAGTCCAGCCTGGGCAGCTGAGTGAGACTCTGTTTCAAAAAGCAAAAAGGCAGCTGGTGGTATAGTAGCATCCTTCCTCCCAAGAACCCTTCCAAGTCTCCCCAAAACAAACAAACAAAAAAACCCAAACCAAACCAAAAAAAGAGAACAACTCCCCCCCCCCCCCCCCCCCCCCGCCCCTGTAGTTATCAGACAAGGGCCATGGTTCAGCAGCAGAAACTTACTTAGCAGGAGGCATTAGGTAGGTTCAATGCTCAGTACTGAAGAAAAAAAATTACAAGGAGCTAGATGTGGTTGAGGTGAAGCAAGAGAATTAGTAACCTAAAGCCAGCCTGAGCTATACAGTGATATCCTGTCTTAAAACAAACAAAAAAAAATCCAAGCAAAATAGATTTACAAAGAATACTACAAAAATTATACTTGTATAGAATCTTTTTCTTTCTTTTCTCTTCTGTAGTATTTTTTGAGGCTAAATAGCATTAGCTTCCTGGACTAGGCCAGGTCTCATACAGAGGAAGTCACATATATATAGGTTGGGAAATCACCTTACAAGGTATAGTCCTCTGCTCAGGGGAGCCTGAAGAGTCTTATAGGCATCATTCACCAGGGTTGAATGCTTCTCTGAGAATTGTTTTTCAGTCTGTTCAGAAAGATAAAAGAGTTTTATTACCACAAGGGCCAGCCCTCTTTGGTTCCCAAACTTCTATAATACACTAGGCAGGGATTTAAAGAGTATGGCTGAAATTAGAACTGCTGTTGGATGAGTAACCTGTATTTTAACAGATGGGTTTTCAGTTAGCCAGGAAGTCAGGTAAAAGCTGCCAGGAAATTACATCTCTGAGGCCTGGTTGTCTAGAGGAAGGCTGCCACAGGGTGGAGCTATGAGCCCAACTCTTTCCCACACTAACACTACCACCCACCAGGCTGCACACATATATGGGGAATATTAGGGATGGTCAGTGAATACCTGAGACTTTTGGCTGAAGAAATCTGGGTGGACGAGACGTTGCAGTTGCTGGTACCTGTGCTGAAGCTTCATGACGTCAACCCTGAAGGATTGGTGGCTGGAAGGAAACTAAACATTATTCATGCAATACTATTTACAGGGGGCTGGAGAGATGGCTCAGCGGTTAAGAGCACCGTCTGCTCTTCCAGAGGACCCGGGTTCGATTCCCAGCACCCACATGGCAGCTAACAACTGTCTGAAGTTCCAGTTCCAGGCAAACACCAAGGCAAATAAATAAATAAATAAAGTTTAAAAAAAAAAAAAAAAAAAAGCAATACTATTTACAGTTATTTACTATGTCCTGGTTCTGCTCTTGGGGAAGATGTAATAAACAAAGGTTATTTTTTAAGACATGGTATTTGTAATGAAAACAGAGCAGGATCAGAATAGGTAATGTATGTATGACATTTAAAAGACTTGAATGGGGGCTGGAGAGATGGCTCAGCGGTTAAGAGCACCGTCTGCTCTTCCAGAGGACCCGGGTTCCATTCCCAGCACCCACATGGCAGCTCACAACTGTCTGTAGTTCCAGCTCCAGGCAAAAACACCAAGGCAAATAAATAAATAAATAAAGTTTAAAAAAAAAAATAAAATAAAAGACTTGAATGGCAGGTGCTACTATAGACTGATCAAG
This sequence comes from Sigmodon hispidus, assembly GCA_004025045.1. Taxonomy (NCBI): domain Eukaryota; kingdom Metazoa; phylum Chordata; class Mammalia; order Rodentia; family Cricetidae; genus Sigmodon; species Sigmodon hispidus. The sequence goes on along the minus strand of PVIH01025969.1, from coordinate 16,294 downwards.
GATCGGAAAGGAACTTCAGTAGACAGACATGTAAGTTTAGAGACCCTGAAGTGACTGGAAGACTAATAGCTTAACAAATTAAGGGTTAAGGTTAGTGGTGCATTGTAAGCACTCAGTGACTGTGCAGAAAGACTGGATCTAGGGTCTTCTGCAAACTGGGCAAGGGCTTTAGCTGCAAGCCACTCCCACCAGACCGGTTTTTACTTTTTGAGACAGTTCCTTTTTTTTTTTTTTTTTTTTAACAAATTGTTTATTTAACTAGTGGTATTCTTTTTGTTGAGACAGTTTCTTAACTAAGGCACCCAAGCTGGCGTTGAAGTTGCTCTCTAGTTCAGGCAGTCCTTGACTTGTCAATTTCCTGAGGAGCTGAAATTGTAGATAGAGACTACAGACTGAGCCATTAATATCTAGAAGCAGGTCTTTTCTTTCTTTAAAGCATAATACTGGGATTCAAACCCAGGTCATTACTAATGCAAAGGGAGTGTTATATCACTGAGGCAAAGAGAGGATTAAGCACTCGTTTTACTTCTTTTTTTTGAGGAGTTAGTGTGTGACTATGTGTAGTCTTCTTGTTTTGGGGGGTCACAGGTATATACAACCACATCTGGCCCTCCCATTTTACTTTAATCTTTATTAGTTCAGCTCTGCTCACACTTGCAAGAAAAGGCAGGGGAAACAAACCACACCACACATTTCTTGCCCTCTCCCTCAAATCTTGAGCCTGAATTAGAATTTTGGTTGAGACAGGGCTGCAACTTGTGACCTTTCTTCTTCATCCCTGAATATTGGAATTCCAGACATATGTCACCACATTTGGGTTTGTTTTATTTTTTGAGACGTTTCTCTGTGTAGCCTCAGCTGTCCTGGAATTCACTCTGTAGCCCAGGCTGTCCTCAAACTCACAGAGCTCTGCCTGCTGTGGCCTCTGGAATGCTGGGATTAAAGTTGTGCACCACCACCACTGAAGTGAAGTTTGTTTTATTCTTAACTGCTTTGGATTTTTTGTGACCTAGTCTCACGTTGCCCAGACTTTCATCAAACTCACGGTATAGCTCAGGCTATCCTCAAGTTTGTTATCCTCATGCCTTACTCTCTGAATGCTGGGCTCATAGCATACAGCAACACACCTGGCTTGTTTTATTTTTACTTTCTCCTTTAAAATATTTATTTGAGATGACATGTTCCCTATTTTTGATTTTGGGCTCCAACTGTGGATCCTATCTTATTCCAGCATGCTTTTAATCACAGCTTTGGGGAGGTAGAGGTCAAGCAGGACTTCAAGGTGAGGCTTAAAAAAACAAAAAGACCAACAACAACAACAAAAACCCAACAAACACTCCTTTCTGCTTCCTGGACTTCCCTTTTCCAGGAATCCCACCTCTCAAACCTCCCTATATTGTAAACTTTCGCGTTTCCTTTTGTTACTGCTGATCTTTAAAAACAGGACTTTTGTAGCAGGTGCTAGTCCCCAGAACCTCAGGCCTCCACTTCCAGGAACTTAGATTACAGGCATCTGCAAGTTTACTCTATTTCCTTTAATTCTCCGCCTCCACTCTTAACTTCTTTCTAGTCTCTTAACTTGATTTCCTCTTCCTCTCAGGTCAACTCCTAAAATTTCAGTAGGTACTATATTATGTAAATGACATTTATCCATTTTTTAAAAATACTTGTTTTGAATTAGTCTCTATAAATTGCCTTAACTGGCCTTGATCTGTGATCCTCCTGCCTCAGACCTCCAGCTGGCTGGAAAAGACGGGCCAGCCAGCACTGACTCAAGTCTTGATCGCTAGGGTAACGCCTGCCTAATTTTACTAACTCCTAAAGTTCGACTCTCCCTCCCATCACTCCGCGCCGCGCATACCAATTCATGAGGCTGAAGTAGTCCCGAGTCGGGTCAGGAGGCTGCAAGGCGCGGCAGTGTTCACAGAAGAACCCATCCCCACTTTCCACACCCCCTGCGCTGCCACAGTTCCAGCACTGTCGCGCATTGCTCTTTCTCGAAGCAGCATTGCTGCCTAGGAGTCTCTTTCTCAGGAACCCCGCCAGATGCACCTCCCAAACACAAAGCAAATCCCGAGCCCTGCAGCCCCACATCCGGACAACCGCTTGTTTGGCCTGGGTCGCTGGAGCCGAAGGAGAGGAAGAAAGAGTGGCTCGCTGTTGATTGGTTAGGAAGCCGAGAAGGCGGGATCAGCCGCAGGAAACTAGGATGCCGAGTCTCGTTCTGCATCCTAAACTACAACTCCCAGCAAGCCTTGAGGCTACGTGACGCAGATACTATTTGTGTCTTCTTATTGGTTCTGCCGAGGAGGAAAACGTTTTGATTGGCTGAGGGTGGAGTTTGTATGGGTAGGTTTAGCGCCACACCACTAGCTGCGGCTGTGTGTTGCTTGTGGCTTCAGGTGTTATTTCCTGGTGAGTCTTGGCGGGAATTTTTCTTGAGTGTTTGGGAATTCGGATCGCGTTCTCTGGGTCTTATTCATGGGGGCCCTCTGCAGCTTCCGCTTTGTCTGTTTAGTTGTGTGTGCGTGGGAGCGCTGTGAGCAACTCTTCCTTTTTTTAAAATCTGCTCTTCGAGGGGAAATTCCCTTTTCTTGTTACTTACAAGCTGAAACAGGTCTGGACACATGAGAAAGCACGGAGTTGGCGCTCTTCAATGCCAGAGCGAAGTAGTTTCATAGTGAGTATTATATAAATGTTAGTGATCATTGCCAGGTCCTTGACTCTTTCCTTCCAAATACTTACTGAGAACCCAGTCTTCGCTGCTAGGCTCTGCAGGAACTGAAGAGGGTATGTAAGCAAGTTTGTGGGGTAGGGTGGCAAGAGGTGAATAGGAGGCAACGAGCCATTCTCAGCTTCTGTATATGATGGAAAGATTAGGTTTGACGTTAAGTGACCAGTACATTCTATTCATAATCCTGGAATTTTGCTGTGATCTCTTTGTTTGTTGGTTTGTTTGTTTGTTTGTCTTTTTGCTTATTAACATTTCTTAGATGGTCATACTATGCTTGTTCTTTTAAAAATTGAAAGCCGGCTTGGAGAGGTGGCTCAGAGGTTAAGAGGCTAAGACTATTCTGCCAGTGGTCCTGAGTTCAATTCCCAGCAACCACATGGTGGCTCACAACCATCTATGGTGACGTCTGGTACCCTGTTCTGTATACTGTATACATAATAAATAAATAAATAAAAAAAAAATTGAAAGCCATGGCTGTGTAAGTCTGTGCAGTGCGCAGGGAGGCCAGCAGAGGGCATTGTATTTCCCCAAGAGCTGGAATTGTAGGTATTTGTGTGTTCCTGGATATGGGTGCTCAAAAGAGCATGTGCTGTGATGGCTTTACCAGCCCCCTAATATACTCTTTATTTTGAATGTTTGGTGATGCTGGGCTTGGAATCCAGGACTTTGCATCTGTTAAACATGTGATCTACCATCTACCATTGAGTTCTATCCACATTCTTCACGTATCTTTGGGTAAAGATTTATTTATTTATTTTTTTAATTACGTTGTGTGGAAGTGTGCACATGTGAGTGCAGGTGATTGCAGAGGCCAAGAATTACTTCAGATCCCCTGGAGTTGGAGTTATAGGCAATCTTGAGCAGCCAGACTTGGGCTCTGCAAGAATAGTACGTGTTCTTTCCAGCTGCGAGTTATCTCCAGTTTCCATTCTTCACTCTTGAATCTTAAGCCTTGTTCTTGAATCTTGATTTATTGTTGGACTCTTTGTTTTTGAGGTCAGAGATGAAGAATCAGCAGTTTCACAGCGGTACTTCCTCGAAGGCTCACAGCAGTAGTTCCTGTTCACAGTCCCAAAGTGGCTTCACCCAGTCCCAAGGCACTTTGTCTCAGTTGCATGATCTCTCCTCACAGTCTCAAGGCACATCCAGTTCCTCCACCAGCACAGTGCCATCTTCCAGCCAGTCCTCTCATTCCAGCTCTGGGACACTGAGCTCTCTAGAGACAGTGTCCACACAGGAACTCTGTTCTATTCCTGAGGACCAAGAACCTGAGGAGCCTGGTCCTGTCCCTTGGGCTCGGCTATGGTCTCTTCAGGATGGATTCTCCAATCTGGGTAAGGCATTTTGTTCTATAGTATAGTGTATTGTTAAGAGAAACAGAGAAGGTGGTTAGGTTGTTGCAACAGAAGTCTCAGGGCCATTGTAACCATTTAGAGGCTGTGGTGGGGTGTGTGGGCTGGGCTGGCATTACCTGCCATGTACTCTGTTCATTATTTCTACTCCTGGTTGATCCTCATGCTGAGGATCAGATCTAGACCTTATGCATGGTTGAGAGCTCTTACACTGAGTTACATCTGTAGCCTATGCATAGTTACCATATTTTTATTTCCAAATAGAATCTTGCCAGATTTCAGAGGCTGGTCTCACAGTTTTCTTTTTTCATAGAAAAGGTCTCATGTAGCCTGGGTTGGCCTTGAACTTATGTAGCTGAGCCTGGCTTTGAACTCTTGGTTTTCTTGCTTCTTCTTCCCAAGTGCTGGCATTATAGGCATACATCACCAGGTTCTATTGGTTTGTTTTTGAGATAAGGAATTCTGCAGCCAGGTAGGCTTGCAATTCAATATGTGTTCCTAATGGCCTTGAGCTTGCATTAATCTTGTCTCAGTTTACCCAGTATATAAATCATACCTAGTTCAAATTTATACATTTGTGTATAACATTTGTGTGTTGATCCAGAGCTATTTCTGCAAGATACTTGTACTTTTTTTAGGGTTCTCTAGAGTGGCTTACAGGCTCTGGTCCACCTACCTAGTCCAACAATGGCTACCCACGAGAGGTCTAGAATCTAGCAGTTGTTCAGTCCATAAAGCTGGATGTCGTAGCTGATCTTCAGTATACACCCGGATACTGTTGAAGTAAGCTTTAATGCCAGTGTAGGAATGTATTTGCTAGTCAGACTGAGAGTAAACAGGAAAGAGAAAGCAAGCTTCCTTCTTCCACGTCCTTTATATAGGCTGTCAGCAGAAGGTGTAGTACAGGTTAAAGGATTTTCTCACCTCCAAAGATCTGGATTAGCCAGGCAGTGATGGTGTCAGGAAGCAGAGGCAGGCAGAGCTCTGAGTTCAAGGCCAGCCTGGTTTTATAGATTGAGTTCCAGGATAGTCAGGGCTAAGCAGAACAATCCTGTTTTGAAAAACCAAACACTCCCCCCTCTTTCTCCACACACTGCCAAAATAAAAAACTACAAGGGAATTTGTTTATTTATTTATTTATTTATTTATTTTTGAAACTTTATTTATTTGCCTTGGTGTTTGCCTGGAACTGGAACTACAGACAGTTGTTAGCTGCCATGTGGATGCTGGGAATCGAACCCGGGTACTCTGGAAGAGCAGACGGTGCTCTTAACCACTGAGCCATCTCTCCAGCCCCGTTTATTTATTTTTTAAAGATTTATTTATTGTGTATACAGTGCCTTGTCTGCATGTATGCTTGTAGGCCAGAAGAGGTCATCAGATCTTATAGATGGTTGTGAGCCATCATGTGGTTGCTAAGAATTGAACTCAGGACCTCTGGAAGTACAATCAGTGCTCTTAACCGCTGAGCTATCTCTCCAGCCTGTACAAGGAGATTTATTAAATTGACTTACACAATGTGATCTGGATAGTCCATCAATAGTTCTTTTCATGATGTAGAGACTGGGAGCCTCGTAGCTGCTCAGTCAGCAAGGCTGGATGTTTTAGCAGTCACAATTTTGTAGTGACATCATGGAGGATTCCTAGAGAGATGCTGATTTTCAGTCTATTAGAGGTTAAAGAAAGCAGCAAAGGGTGACAGAAATAATGTGATAAAATGCACATTTTAGCAAGAAGTGACAGCAAGCAAGTGACACTGTTTTTTCCGAGACAGGGTTTCTCTGTGTAGCCCTGGCTGTGATACGATTAGCTCTGTAGACCAGTTTGGCCTGTAACTCAGAGATCCTCCTGCCTCTGCCTCCTCAGTGCTGGGGTAAAAAGATGTCTGTCTCCTTCTCCCCCAGACCTTTTCTGTCTTGGTTCACTCTGGAGTAACTCTCTCATCCCTTCAGTTAATTCTTCATAGGTCCACTTCGAAGTCTATCTCTTAGTTGTTTTCAGATTCAGGCAGGTTGACCATTACAGTATTTCACCCGTAGCCTGACAGGCCCACTATCTTCTTCTCTCAGCCTCCTGAATGCAAGGATTTTAGTTGTGTCAGTATACCTAGCAAGAATGAACAGTTAATAGTCATGGTATCTTTAATCTATGAATGTGGGGCATCTTCCCAGAATTTAGTCTTTAGTTTCTTTGTACAATGTTTTATACATTTCAATATACAAATCTTACCCTCATCTTTGTTTTATGAAACCCAGGCTGGCCCTGAACTTGGTGTATACATTAAGCTGGCTGTGAACCCCAGAACCTCCTGCCTATACATCTTAAGTGACAGAATTATCACTGCCCCAATTTTGTTTATTTGGTCAATAGAACTTTAGCCTGTCGACTAACTTAGCTTGGAACTCACTAAGTAGCCTGTTATAGCCTTGAACTCATAGCATTTCTCTTCCCAAGGCTCCTGCATGCTGAGATTACAAGTGAAGACTATAGACATACTGTAATTATGAATCACATTTATAAGGGATATTGGTTTGCAGCTTTCTTGTGTTTGTCTGGTTTTCTCGTTAGGACTTAACTGGTCTTATAGAATGAATTGAGAAGGTTCTTTTTTTCTCACCTTTATCTTTTGTCCCCCTTTCCTTTTATTTCTTGTTTTTTTTTTTTTAATTTATTTACTTATTAAGTATACAGTATACAGAGGAGGGTACCAGATGTCATCATAGATGGTTGTGAGCCACCATGTGGTTGCTGGGAATTGAACTTGGGACCTTGGGAAGAATAGCTAGTGATCTTAACCTCTGAGCCATTTCTCCTGCCCTTATTTCTTGTTCTTAAAGCAATTCTCTTGTCCTTTTTCTTTTTCTTTTTTTGAGATGGGGTTTCTCTGTGTAGCCTTGGCTGTCCTGGAACTAGTTCTGAAGACCAGGCTGGCCTAGTGCTTTTGCCTTTTGAGTGATGAGATTAAAGGCATGCACCACCACTGGCTAAAATACAGTGGTTTTTTTTTTTTTTTTTTTTTTTTTTTTCTTTCCCCTGGACATGATCAGCCCTGCCTGTAATACTAGCACTTAGTTTTGCTATTTTATTTGTTTGTTTTCATAGCTGTGGTTGTTCTGGAACTCTCTATCTAGACCAGCTAACCTTGATCTCACAGATATCTGCCTGCCTTAGCCTCTCAAGTGCCAGGACTAAAGGTGTACGCCAGCATGCCAGGCCTGGAGCTGCACTCCTGAACAATATATTTCCTGCTGTTCTTCTGGACTTCATGATCTAATCAGGGAGACAGCAGACAAAAAATTGAAAAAATAGCCCATCTTTAATAGAATAACAGAGCAGGACATTATTGCAATTATAGATAAGGAAGTAAAATGAGGGTCTGTTTATATGGAAAACTTAGGGGAAGATATAAGTCCAGACTTATCTTTGGGTTATTATTTAAGTTCAAATACAAAAGGAGACAGGAAACGAGTCATTTAGGTAGTTGGAGTATTGTGTGATACTATTCCTGGGGAGAAGTGAACAAATATTTACTTACCCAGAATTGATGACAGAACAAGGCATGGATAGCACTGAAGTCCAACCTGCTGAACCATAGGTTTTATTGGGGTTACTTATAGGAATATGGGTGAGAAGTTGCTTACAGGAGCAGAAATGACACAAAGATAGCTGCATCACCAAAAGTTCATCTCTGCACAGGTGGCAGCGCACACAGCACAGCCTGCAGGTGGCTCAGCAGGCCAGAGGGTATCCTGTCCCAATGGCTCAGTTGGTCTGAACCTCTTCTGGGCAACTCATCTGGTGTTTGTTTTTTCTGAGTGACCTGGATGGTCTGAGAACCTCCTTTGCAGCTTTTCTTTTCTCTTGGGAGAGAGAGACTTGGGAAATCTGACCAGAAGTTACTTTGAGTTTTTTTGCTTTCTGTCTTAAGGAGTTTCCTTGCAATATGGAGTTGTTTCATCTTTAGAACAACCTATGGGAGCTAGAAAGAAGATGGTTCAGTGGTTAAGAGCACTGGCTACTCTTGCTGGAGGAACTGGGTTTAATTTGCAGTGCCCAGGTGGCAGCTTGAAACTGCCTGTCTGGGTGTCTGACATTCTCACACACACACAGACAGGCAAAGCACCAATGCATGTTAAAAAAAAAAAAAAAGGAACAACCTCTTTTTTTTTTTTTTTTTTTTTTTAACCTCTTTATGTATATCCTTTCCTAAAATATTCAGTTGCTTCATCTCCATTTTTCCATCCTATGTCTTAAAGTATTTTCCTTCAAGATGGAATGTTTTACCCCTTGAGAAATCTGCTACACAACAGGAATAATATGTCCCTGGTTAGTTTGAGCAGTGAAATTGAAAATAGTGGGACTGGGGGTAGTTAGAAAGGGAAGAGATATCTGTTACTAGGCTGGGTGAAAGCAAGTGCCTGGATCTGAGTGTCTGAGAGGCCATGAAGAAGACTGTAGATTTTATACTGAATATATCAGGAAGCAGCAGAAAATTAAATGCAATTATTTTTCAGAATCATTAAGTTATTTGAGACGTTTTAATGGCTTCTTCTCATTTCATGGTTATGTATAAACCATCAATTATTTAATTCAGTATTATAGCCTGGTGTAGTGGCACATGCCTGTAATCTTGGCATTTAGGAAGCTGGGGCAGGAAGATCAGGAGTTCATGGCTAGCCTCATCTACATAGCAAGTGCAAGTCCAGCTGGATTATGTGAGACTCTCAAAAACAAACAAATAGGGCTGTAGCTGTAGCTCAGCTGATAGAGCACAAAGCTCTGGGTTTCACCCCTAGGGCCACATAAATTGGGAATGGTTGGCACTGATTACAAGCCCACTTGGGAAGTGGAGACAGATGGATTAGAAGTTTAAGGTCATTCTTGGCTACATAGAGAATTAGAAGACAGCCTGGAGTGTATGAGACCTTCCCTCAAACACCATCTAACCACGTATTGAAAAACCTGCAACAAAACAAAACAAAGCCATTGTTGGATAATTGTCTCTCCCCCCCTTTTTTGGTGGTTCTTGGGGATTGAACCCAAAGCCTTTGGATATACTGAGCACACACTACACTGACCTACACTCCAGCCAGTGTTCCCCAATTTTTAATTTTATAAAATTAGGTAATCTATACTCTTGATTGCCTTCTTACACACTTTTTTTTTTGACAATGCCTTTCTGTGTAGGTAAAAGTGGTCTTGAGCTTGTCTGCTCTTGTGGGCCTCCCAAATACTGGGTTCACATATACATCACTTCACAGAATTGGTTTCTCTCTATAAATAGCACTATTGAAAAATGTTTGATGCATGAAATTCCAGTCCTCTGCTCTGTGCTTTTGTATTAACAGACTGTGTTAACGACAATTACTGGTTTGGGAGGGATAAAAGCTGTGAATATTGCTTTGATGGACCACTGTTGAAAAGGAGTGATAAGTATCGGACATATAGCAAGAAGCACTTTCGAATTTTCAGGGTAGGTGCCGGTTACCTCTCTCCTCTGAGATCTGGTGATCTAGTTATTGCTCTTGGGTGTCTGCACATTAACCCCTTTTGTTATAACATGGAAATTAAATGTTCTTTATTTTAGGAAATGGGCCCTAAAAATTCTTACATTGTGTACATAGAAGATCACAGTGGGAATGGAACCTTTGTAAATGCTGAGCTTATAGGAAAAGGAAACCGCCGACCTTTGAGTAACAACTCTGAAATTGCACTTTCATTATGTAGAAATAAAGGTAATATTATCATATTGTTAATGGGCTTTTTAAAAATTCTTCTGTAAAGGGAAATTTTTATGTCTTCATAGATTATGCTTTAAATCAGTCAAATTAAGTAAGTTAGTATTCAGGAGTTAACTTCATTGCCTGTGTTTTCTCTTTGTTTTTGAGACAAGGTCTCATTATATGGCTGTCCTGGAATTTTCTGTGTAGACCAGGCTGGCCTTGAAGTCAGAGATCTGCCTGCCTCTGCCTCCTGAGTGCTGAGTTTTTCTTTGTGTGTGTGTGTGTGTGTGTGTGTGTGTGTGTGTGTGTGTGTGTGTGTGTAGAGAGAGAGAGATTGATTTCTGTGTGCAGGCTTACATGTTACAATATACATATAGAGTCAGAAGACAACTGCTGGGAGTTGGTTTTCTCCTTTTGTTGTAGGCTCTGGGGAGCAAACTCAAGTCATTAGGCATGCATAGCTAGTTATTTTGCCTACTGAGCTGTCTTGCTGGTTCCTGGCTTAAAAATAATTCACTCTGTATTACATGTATAAATGTAATTCTGTATCTTATAGTCTATATAGCTGAACTTTAGAACTAGTTTCTAATCATGAATTAACAAGCCCATTCCTGTCCTTTCCCCTTAGTTTTTGTATTTTTTGATCTGACTGTAGATGATCAGTCAGTTTATCCTAAGGAATTAAGAGACGAATACATCATGTCAAAAACTCTTGGAAGGTAAGCTTTTTTTCTTTCTCTAAAACTAAACTTCTTTTTTTCCTACATATTTTCATTGATAATAATGCTGATTTTACAGCATTATTACTTATAGTTGTTTGTCGAACTTTGTGGTAGATGTATTACTGATTTATTTGATAATGATCAGTTTAAATAAGCTCTTTTCCTTAGAAATTTTGGTGCTCAGATTAGCTTGTACCACCAGGCTCAGCTTCATTGCTAACTCTGCGTGCATGCGTGCATGCATGTCTATGTGTCTGTGTGAGGGTGGTTGCATATGGAGTTCCGAGGTCAATATCTTCTTCAGTGACTCTCCTTTATATTTTGTAGCTCACTGACCCAGCTTACCTTGCTGGCTAGCAAGCCCTGGGATACTTGTATCTTCATCTGGGATCAGAGACAAGCTTTTTATGTAGGTGCAGGGCATCCAAACTTAGGTTATGTTTGTATACCAAACGTTTTATAGACTGAACTGTCTTGCAGGCTCTCTTTTTTATTTTTACTGATTAAGGAATTTTTGAGATGGAGTCTTTGTTGTGCTGACTGGCCTAGAACTCAGAGAGATTCTCTTGTTTCTGCATCCCAAATTAGGTTGGATTAAAGGTGAGCACCACAATTCTTGGCTGGGTTTTATTTTTCATGTCGTTTACATTGGCTTCAAAATCACTATGCAGTCAAGGATGGTTTTGAATTCCTGATCTTCTTGTTTCTACCTCCCCAGACAAGATTCCAAGTCTGTCTTGCCATGCCCAGCTATTGATGAATTTTGAGAAGCAGTTTTTAATGACCTGTGATTCCCGGGACATGTAATTCACATATATCTGTATGTGTGTGGGTGCACTCATGTCACAATGAGTATGTGGAGGCCGGAGGACAGCTTGCAGGAGTCAGTTCTCCTTCTACCATTCAAGTCATCATGCCTGAGGGTAGACGTCATTACCTGCTGAGGCATCTTGCTGACCTGGCCTTGCTTTATTTGTTTAGTAATACTAGTGCTCAAATCTAGGATTTTTTTGCTTGTTTGGTAAAGTACTAGACTACTGAGCCTTATCCTCAAACCATTAATTAACTAAGGGATTAACTAAGGGTTGGCTTTTTTTTTTTTTTTTTTTTTTTTTAAAGACAGGAATTTGCTTTGTAGTTTAGACTGGTGTGTGAACTCAAAGTGTAGCCCAGGTGGATCTCAAAGTCATGGGCGGTTCTCCTATCTCAGTTCCTGAGGGTTACAGGCATGAATTATCATGTCCAGTGTATTTATTGTCAATTAAAAATTACTTAAATATCTGTGTGTGAGTGTGTGTGTGTGTGTGTGTGTGTGTGTGTGTGAGAGAGAGAGAGAGAGAGAGAGAGAGAGAGAGAGAGGTGAGAGTGTTATACCATGTGTGAGTACATGATGTGATGAGTGTAAGGTATGTGTGTTGTGTGTGAATGTGGGTTACTGTGAGTGTATAATGTATGTGTGTGGATGTGTTGTGTGCTGAGTGAAGTGTGTGTGTACCATGGTGTGCATGTGGAGCTCAGAAGACAACTTTCAGCAGTTTTCTCCCTCTCTACCATAGATTCCAGAGACTGACTCAGGGCATTAAGCATGTTCAGTGTCCTAGTTTGCTTTTTATTGCTGTGATAATCATCATAATCAAAAGCAGCTTGGAGAGAAAAGAGTTATTTAGCTTGTATGTCCTGATCATAGTCCATTATTGAGAGAACCAAGCAGGAACCCAGGCAGGGCAGGAGCCTAGAGACAGGAACTGAAGTAGAGACCATGGAGGAACACTGCTAACTGGCCTGCACCCAAAGACTTGTCAGCTTGCTTTCTTTTACAGTCTGGGACCACATCCCCAGGGGTAAGACTGTGTATAGTATATTTAACACCAATTGTTAATCAAGAATGTACCCCACAGACTTGTACAAACCAATCTGATGGACATATTTTTATTTCTATTGAGATTCTTTCTTCCAAGATGATCCTACTTTGTGTCAAATTGACCAACCAACCAACAAACAAAAAAAAAACCACAGCAGCAGAAAACAAAACCCAGTACAGTCTATTTTTTGTCAACTTGTCATTCAAATGTGTAACCATTGAACCTTTACCTTTTCTTTCTTACTTGTTCCCAAGAGTCATGTTAATATTAATGTCATGGACTGGGTGTGGTGATGCGTCTCTTTAAATCCAGTATTTGAGAGTTAGAGTCAAGTGGATCTTTGTGAATTTGAGGTCAGCCTGGTCTACACAGTGAGTGCCAAGGCCTCCAGGACTATGTAGAGAAACCCTATCTCAAACCAACAACAAAAATTAATGTCAGTGTGAAGTACAGTCTAATTTTTTGAAGTCTGGGTCTTAAAGTTCAACAAAGGGACATGAGAGATGACGAAGGGGTTAAGAGCATTGACTACTCTTCCAGAGGACATAGGTTCAATTCCCAGCATTCACATGGCAGCTAACAACTGTTTGTAACTCCAAGATCTGATATCCTCACACAGACATACATGTAGGCAAAATACCAATGTACATAAAAATAAATACATAAGTTCAATAATTTGGAACTGGAGAGCTGGCTTAGAGACTAAGAACACTGGTTGCTCTGGCCTATGTTTGATTCCCAGTATTACATCATATCTCATTAACTGCCTATAACTTTAATTTCAGGGGATCTGATTTTTTTTCTAGTCTCTGTTGTACTGCACACAACTGTTGCACAAACATATATGTAGGGAAAGCACCCATACACATAAAATGAAAGAAAAAAAAAAACTCAAGCAAGTTAAAAGTTTAAGTATTCATTAAAAATATCCCAAGTCTCTTAATTGTGGGCTCCTGTAAAATAATTACAGCAAAGATAAATGTTATTTTAAGAAGCATCCAGAGTTACAATCAGATCAAAGCAAAATTAAATTCCAACAGTGTAAGTAGCTTACTTAGTGTCCAAAGTGTGGGACTCACTTATCATGCTTTCGACTACAGTCTTGAGCTCCACTTTTTTACTGTGCCTTCCATGGCACACATGCCTTGTCTTATAGTCTCAGGCTGGCTCCTTACATGCTGCTGTTCTCAGTGGTCATCTCACAGTCTGGGTGGACATCTCCATTATGCTGGGTTCCCCAACTGCAACTGAGCCAGCATTGTTTCCAGTGGCCTCCTGGACTCTGTTCAGGAATATTCCAGCCCTGACACACAGTGCCAAGCCTCAGCTGTTTTCAAAACTAGTATCTTACGGGAGACTCTTATACATTATGAAGTTTGACTTTCAACTGGAGATGTAGCTTTGGATACTTTCTGGACTGCAGCTTTTGTGTCCTGACCCAGAGGATTTCACTCTGTTGATTCTGGTCTCTTATTAATCACAGCTGATTTTCTTTCTTTCTTTTTTTTTTTTTTTTCCAGTTTTGGTTTTGGTTTTTTGAGCCAGGGTTTCTCTGTGTAATGTTTCTGGCTGTCCTGGAACTCACCTTATAGACCAGGCTGATCTCGAATTCACTGTAGTCCACCTGCCCTTGACTCCCAAGTGCTGGGGTTAGAGGTATGTGCCACAGAATCTTAATTGAAACTATCACACAAATGACTCTTATAGTCTTTAAGTGACTCTGAATTTTCCCTCTGAAACTTCATGGTCCAGGCCCCTTTATTTGCATTTCTCTCTGCATTATCTTCCAGTTCTCCACAGAACAACCAACTGAGCACTCAATACCTTTTTCATCTCAGCTACAGATCCTATAATTCTTCTCTCAAACACCACTCATCACAGCAGTTCCCCACTCTTACTTTGCTTTCTGTTGTGATAAATACTGTGACCAAAAGCAGTTTGGAGAGGGAAGGGTTTATTTGGCTTACATGTTCTGATTACAGTCCATTCTTGAGGGAAGCCAAAGACAAACTCAAGAAGGGCAGCAACTGAAGCAGAAACCATGGAGGAACATTGCTTACTGACTCATTCCATGGCTTGGTCATTTTGCTTTTTTATATATCCTAGATCCACCTGCCCAGGAATAGTACTGTACACAGTAAGCTGGGCCATTTCATATTAGTCATAAAAACGTCCCCTGATTTATCTATGGGACAGTCTAATGGAGGCGTTTTTCAATTGAGATTTCTTTTTAGCAGATGATCCTCGATTGAGTCAAGTTGACAAACAATACAAAACAACCTAGCCAATGGGGCAGTCACTTCTGCTTGCTGAGCCATCTTGTCAGCCCATACACTTCTAAGGTAGGCATGCAATGTAGTGCAAAAAAAGACAGCTCAGCCTAGATGGGTGGGATATTCAACAACTTAAAAATTTAGCAGGAGGATTGGGAGTTCCAAGTTATTCTTAGCGTAATAGTCATTTGAGGACAGCTGAGCTTCCTGACCTTTTTTCAAAGGGAGATAAAAGAAAATAGGTCGCTAAGAGCTGTAATTGGGGGTTTTAACCTAGAAAGGTTAAGATCAAACCAACCTAAGACCCAGATAAATAATGAAGATGTACCGATAGCTGCTATAATATGAGTAACTTTTGAGAATATTAAGCTAAATAAATGAAAGAAATGTGGATTCATTGCTATGAAATGCCAGATAATTTTTAGAAAGTCAGTTAGTGGTTGCTAGGGGCAAGGTATAATGATGTTTACTTAGCTTGAACTAGATGGTGGCAGTCAAAGGACACTGTGAATGTACTTATGTGACTGAATTCTACACTTGAAAATGATTATAATGGTACATTTTATGTTGTATATACTCAACACAAGATGTGAAGCCTTTCCAATACTCTCAAAACCCGGTTGCTATCATAGCCCACCACAGGCAGCTTATATATGGTTCGTAGTGTAGTAATTATTGCTAAAATGGATCTGAACTTTACAGAACAGATTTATGGGAGTTAATAGTGGGCTGCATTCTCTGTGCCGTTTCTCTACCCCGGGTGGTACCCAGTGAATCTGAAATCTTTTGAGGGATGCTGCTGCATGCAATGTAATTGTGCAGCAGTTTTAGATGTACTATAGGGTGCAGTTTATGCTTCCAACTGTGTATGCAAATTGTTTGTTGGTAATTGTTTTGAGTTGTCTCTTTTTCAATTCAGGCCTGGATGGCCTAGAACTCTCTATGGATCCAAGTTGGTCTTGGTTGGCTGCTGTCCTGTCTCTCTTTTCAGTCCTTGAATTACAGTTGTGTCATAGTCCTGGCATGGGTATTCATTTTTGATCAGGAAGACTCTTTAATTTGTATTTTTCTGACCTCTAGAGAAAGTAAGTTTTTTTTTTTTCCTTAGTTTTTTTTTTCTTTTTCATGAATTTCACAGTCAAGGGCTTTGATTAGGTTGAAGTCACTCCAAACAGTGTTGTGAGTACTCTGCATCTGTGTTCTTGACAATTTGCTCAGGTAAACTTTCAGAGTGTCCTTTGAACACACGGGCAATAAAAGAAATGTTACATAGACAGTATTTAGTTTCTTGTGTGTGTATGTGTGTGTGTGTGTGTGAGTGTGAGTAATTGAATGCATCATAGAATTTGTGTGGATGTTGTTGGTCCTCGGCCTTCTACCTTGAGACTGGATCTCTCTGCTGCTGTGCATGCCAGGCTGGCCCACAGATCTGGGGAATTCTCTTGTTTCTGCTTCCGATCTCACTGTGTGAAGCCTGGGTTATAGATAGATGTGTGCTGTGATGCCTGGTTTACATGGGTTCTGAATATTTGAACTCTGATTCTCACAGTTGCATGACAAGTATGTTGCCCACCTGAGGAGGCTCTTCAGTTCCTTTAATTTCTTTTTTTTTTTTTTTTTTTTTTTTT